>VMDO01008306.1:51643-85053 GCA_007922755.1 Pedetes capensis | reverse complement strand
TTGCATTCCAGTCACCAGTGATTATCAGTATGTCTTGATTGCATGTTTGATCTATTTCAGATTGCAGAAGCTGATAGAAGTCTTCCCTTTCTTCATTTGTGGCCTTAGTGGTGGGTGCATAAATTTGAATAATAGTCATATTAACTGGCCTTCCTTGTAGGTGTATGGATATTTTTCTATCACTGACAACATTGTATTTAATGACAGATCTTGAAATGTCTTTTTTGATGATGAATGCAACCCCCTTTCTCTTTAGTTTATTATTCCCAGCATAGTAGACCATATGATTGTCTGACTCAAAATGGCCTATGCCGGTCCATTTTAGCTCACTGATGCCTAGAATGCCAATGTTATGCACTCCATTTCCCTTTTAACAATTCTAATTTTCCTAGATTCGTACTATATACATTCCATGTTCCAATTATTAATGGATGTTTACAGTTGTTTCTCCTTTTTTGAGTTGTGCCACATCAGCAAATGGAGGTCCCTGGGGCTTTACTCCATTTCCATCATCACAGTAGACTCTACTTTGAGGAGGCAACTCTTCCCCAGTAGTCTTTTGTGTGCCTTCCAATCTGGGGGGCTCATTTTCTGGCACTATATCTGACAGTGTTTCTTTGCTATCCATAGGGTTTTCAATGGCTAGTTGTTTCGGGAGTGGCTTGCCAGTGCCTCCTCCCTAGTCTTAGTCTGGAAACTCAGCTGAAACCTGTCCACCATGGGTAATCTTGCTGGTGTTTGAGATACTGGTGGCATAGCTTTCAGCCTCATTGCAACACACAAGCCCCCACAGTGCAGCAAACTGACAGGCATGTGGGGGAGTAACTAATATACAGTACTATTTCTCCCACAGTCAGAATTCATGGGCCTGGGAACCAAAGGAGTGGAAGTGGTAGTGTTACTTTCAATATTACATCTAATGATCCACTTGCAAACTGTTTTCTTCCTCTTTGAATTTTTGGCATTTTCAGTTTAGAGGTCTCTGTACTCAAAAGAATTAATGTTTCCACCATTAGGACACAAGGAGGGCTTCACTGATCTGGAAGCTGAAACTGTCATCTGATCATTTTTCACTCATGTACTTGGATTAATAGGCCAAAAGTGGGGTTTCTGTTTAGCTAGGGTAATTGATTCTGACTATCAAAGGTTAATAGGAATACTGCTACAAAATTAAGTGAAGAAAGGATATACCTGGAACATAGGTGATCTTCTGGGACACTCCCTAAAGATGGCATATCTAGTAATACAATTTGATGGAGGACTACAGCCATCCTATAGAGGAAGGAAACCTCAGAAATTGAGTTTTGGATCACTCAATGAGTAAAAGACCTAGCTGCCTGAAGATGCAGGCTGAGAAAGACAACATGATATAGATGTTATACTATTGTCATAATATTACATTAACTTGTGCACAGTTGGAAAGACAAAGACTCTGAGAGCTATCATATTGTTCCTTATATTATATATAGTATAAATAATCACAAATATGTAATTATTTATTTTGAGTTGTATGTCTTAATTTCCCTTGTAACTTCATTCTACAACTTTATATAAGGCAAATGTTTTGGTTACCTGATGCTGTGTAACAAACTAGTTCAAAATTTAACGTCTTAAAACAACTTTTTGCTAAGTTTCACAATTCTATGAATTGAATGAGTAGTTCTACTGATTTGCATGGTATCTGAGCTAGGATACATCTTTCCAATGAATTTATTTTAACATTAAGTTGATCAGAGGAGTCACTTCTATTGGTTATAACCAAAGAACAAAATTAGAACAAAAATTGATATCTAAGAGTTGTGGCCCAAAGAAAAGGCCCTCAAAATATGGGATATTTGGAATTGATTATCACGCTGGATAAAAATAAAAGACAGGGAGACTCCAATTTGTATTGGGGGAGAGGAAACTAATAGCCCATGAAACCTGGTGGAGAAATAGTAGAGTTTTAGGGACCTGGGGAGCAAGTGTGTGGAATCCACTCCAGAGCATGCTCAGCTGGGCACCTTACCAAAATGGTGCTGATGGCAAGAAAATAGGGACTTCACTAAGTTTCATCTGGCTACCATCTCTGTTAAGTACTCAGTTGCTGATAACAGCATCCACCTGTGAGCCAGTGACATGGTAGCAACTTTCAAAAGGATCAGTGAGTTAAGAAGATGGGATCCAGCCAGGTGCTGTTGTGCACACCTGTGATCCCAGCGACTCTGGAGGCTGAGATAGGAGGATCTGGAATTTGAGGACAGAAGTAGCCTATGCAACTTAGTGAGACCATGTCTCAAAATAAAAAATAAAATAAAAAAGGAGCAGCTCAGTGGTAGAGCACTTTCCCAGCATATGAAGGAAAAAAAAGAACACGGGGTCCCCTAATGGGTGAGATAATAATTTTGTACTCAGAGGACTAGGAACTTATTGCATATTCCATGTTGTCCTCACTGGTTTATCATATTTTATATCTGTCTAGTTGACTATAAACACTGACATACACACATGTATGTACATACATAAAAATTTCTCTTTACATATGTCATATATTGATTTTGTCATTTTTTCTGATTATAAAAGCAATAAATAAAATGAGGCTATTAATGGGTTAACTTAGTCATCAGTAGAAATGATTTATCCTAAGGAAGGGTTTACCACCAGGAATCAATTGCAAATTATAATCAGCTTCCCCTCCACCGTGCAAACACCTGGAGGTACATTTTGCTTCCTGCCCACCTAATGCCCCCAGGAGCTAGCTGGAAGAAGAAATCAAAAATTCTCCAGGAGGCAGGCATATATGTCAACTCCAGGGGAAACAAAATTTATCCCAATGTTCTATTTAGAATCTTTTGACCAACCAATTCAATTTGATCCCCATTCATTTTATTTGACAATGTTTACCAAGGACCTTTTTATATGCCAGAGACTGTTTAAGACACTAGGCATACAGTAGTACATAAAATAGACAAAATCCTTGGTCTTATGTAAATGTGGGGTTGTGATAAGTGTTAGGAAGAACATCAGTAAGGATGTGGATGTATTAAGTTATCAAAGAAGGCCTCTCTGATACAGTGAGCAGTATGTTGTAGGTAGTAGAAGAACAGGTTCAAGGACTCTGAAGTGGAGGTGTTCTTTGTGAGGAGGCCAGCGTATTCAGAGTGAGGTAAGCAAGGAGGATGGGCAGGAGTTTAAGTCTGGGCTATCCAAGTGGAAAACAGATTATGTAAACTCTTGCAAGCCATGGTTAGAACTTTGGGTCTTATTCTGAGTGCAAAACTCCTTTAAGGTTTGAATGGAAACATGAAATGCTCTGATTGATGATTTAACCACATTGCTATTGCTGTCATGTACAGAATGATCTATGACGGAAACCAGCTCCATGCCTCTAAGCTTCTTCATCCTCAGCCACAGTTTTAAATGTAAGCTCTTTCCATTTCCTTTTTGCAGGGCTTTCATTCTCCTACTTCTGCAAGTTTTCCTCTTTGGCTCATCCTCCCCTGCTGACTCCTTTCCTCCAGCCCTGTCCTGCAATTGTAGACAAATTTCTCTGCTCCTTGTCTATTCTTACCTCCTCCCACTTTTAGTTGACATCAGTCTTGCTCCTGTGGATATGGTTGTCCTTGTAGCCTCTACAGGGGAGATTGGCACTTTCCCAAATCCCACCTAAAATGTGACTGGGACTTGGACTGTTTTGGCTCCTACTGCCCTCTCGGATGCTTCTATACTAAATGATTCAAGGAAAAGGAGCATAGACTTTGTAAACTAGAGAGATTGGCCTTAAATCCCCTTTGACCAACCCCTGTTACTGGCTGGATTATATTGGGCAAATTATTTAACTCACCTGAGCCTTGATTTACTCATCTATAAAATGCATTGCCAAATTGCTACAGAGTTTACTAGAAGCAATGAGTGTAAAATACTCAGCACAGCACCTGGCACTCAAAAAACCTTAGCTTTGTCTTTGATATCCCTTTGATATCTATATGACTCTCCTTGTCACTTATCCATATAAGTGACAAATTTTCTCTCATTCAGATTCTGCTCCCATTTTGGGGTCTTTTAATAACCATATGGGAGATCTGCTTCAAGAACTCACTCTTGTAGCCACATATTGGTACTTTTAAACTCCAGAATTTTAGTCTCCTGTCAAAACTTCCTATTCCCTAATTCATACGTTTATGTGATCATCCCCCTTTCCCATTTAAAGCCATCTTATGCAGTCTCCAAGTGCTTCTTCTCCAAGTCTGACAGCTGTAGCTCTGGGCTCCAAATCTTCCCCATTTGGCCTTGGATTTCCTAGTCTCCAGGACTGTGAGAAATACATTTTTGTTGTTTACAAGCCATGCAATCTGTCGTATTTTGTTATAGCAGCCCAAAAAACTAAGACAATAATTTTATAAACGGCTTTGTAAAAAAAGTTCTCATAGTTGTCTCCAGGGAGATGTTCTGGGAACCTGTTCTTCTATTACCTACAACATACTGCTCACTGTATCAGAGAGGCCTTCTTTGATAACTTAATACATCCACATCCTTACTGATGTTCTTCTTAACACTTATCACAACCCCACATTTACATAAGACAAAGGATTTTGTCTATTTTATGTACTACTGTATGCCTCCTCCAGTCTGTCAACTGGGCCTCTGTCCAGAGGCAGTAACACTAGACACTGATTTCTAATGACCAATTTTTCTCATGAGACTGTAAATCCTCTAAAAGCAAGATGCAATTTATTCTCTGTTATTTTACCATCTGGCAAGGTGACTGGCATTTAACAATTACCCAATAAATATTGAGTATTAGACATGGAATGTACAAACAGACAATGACCAGACTATAAATAAAAGTAGAACTCTGAGCTGGGCACCTTCAAATGAATCAATGAGTTAAGAATGTGGGATCTAGTTGAGTGCCATAGAACACACCTGTAATCCCAGGGATTTGGGAGGCTGAGGCAGTAAGATTGCAAGTTTGAGGCCAGGGGCAGCCTGTGCAACTTTGTGAGTCTCTGTCTCAATATAAAGAATAAAAAAGGGGGCTGGAGTTGCAGCTCAGTGGTAGAACACTTACATGGAATGTACAAGGCCTGGGTTCATCTCCCCAGTACAACAAGAAAGGAGGGGGGAAGAAGTAGTACTCTGACCCCAAACCTTCAACAATCTGCCTAGGACATCAACCCGTTATCTACAATAACCAGTTCAGGAAGACAGCCTGCCATGCCAGAATTGTAGGAGGCCAGATTTCTATGTCTAGTAATAATTTATGAAGCCAAATAATGACCCTTGTAACAATTGGCTCCAAATGGCCAGGTCATGATTAATAACTGATGACTTCCCTAATTTTTTGTCCTTTAGTCCAACTTAGAACCAAATGACGAAAGCCAAATATGCACCTTTAATGAATTTCATAGGATGCTCTATTTCTAGTTAGCCCCTTAAAGATTCTCCAGGTCAATAGCCTCCCATCAAGGCATGCCTAAAGCCTTCTCCCACCCCCCCAATATGAAGCTTTCCCATTCCTCCAACTGCTTTTAAGTCTGTCAAATATCAAGTGATAGTGGCTGACTCACCTGCAATACCAAGCTTGGAATGCATAGCTTTTGTTTGTTCTTATTTGGTTGGTCTTCATTCATTTCCATAAGTAGATGCCACCAGAGACTTGGAAGAGGACACAAAGGCGCCAAGGTGTAGCTCCAAGACTGGAAGGCAGTTATAGAGAGATGTGAGCTGATGAGCTGGGTTGTAATGTGAGCTTCTGAGACAATCTGTTTCTACACTCTCTTCCCATTTTAAAAGAAAACTTTGAGCCTTCAGGCATTGGGGAGGTGAATTAGAATCATTTGGCGTGAGAGAGCCATCTGACCCTGAAGTTCCCAGCAGGTCCCCTGAATTTCATCTGTCATAGGCAGCAGGCTCAATTTGATGGTTCTATTTACTGCCATGCTTGTCTATGCTCTTAGAATGTTCTGGGTCAAGGGTCTTCAGAGACCATTTTCTCTGGGTTGCCCTTGGCATAACTCCTGCAAGCTGAGGTTTCATAGTGTGTTTACAAATTAAAAATGTTACCCTCTTCCAACTTTAGTTACAAATACATTAAAAGTTATCTCATGATTCATTGACACTGGTCCATGGTCAAATAGGGCCTCATTTCTCCTTTGCCCCCAGGTAGTGGTGATACTAAAAATATTTAACACCTGGAATAGCAAGGACATGGATCAATCAAAGCAGAGGCCCAAGCTGTACCAGGCATTAGTCCTTTATTTTTTGTATACTAGACAGGATTGGGCAGCAAAAGTTACAGGAGATTTTCAGGGAAAAGGTACTTGGGGCATCATCTAGTTACTGATGAATATAGAAGTATCTCATTATTTTAAAAACCTGTGCATACCAGATGGATGTCAGCCCTGCTTTCAAGTATTTGTAGAAGTTGTCAGTCTGTCTTAGCACAGGCTGCTAAAACACAACATTTAGACTGAATGGCTTAAACATCAGACATTCCTTACGATAATTTAGATCTTGAATGGCCCCCAAAGGCCCATGTATTAAAGGCTTTGTTGTTTTGCCCTTGCCCTTGCCCAAGGTGGTCTTTTGTGGTGATCCAGTCTTCCCTGGGCTTCTCTGAGCATCCTTGCTAAAGTCTCAGAGGCCCCAAGGTGTCCTGATTTTCTGGACATCTATAATAAAATGAGGGTGGAGGTTGAATTATTTTGGTACTCCTCTCAGAAAAGAGATTTTGGAGCACTGAAATAGAATTTATTCATTCATTCACTGAACAAATATTAAGGGCAACTATATGGCAGGCATAATTCCAGGTGTTATAGCTAATACTGAAAATGACAAACTTCCTGCTTTCATGAAGGTTAGATTCTGGTGAGTGGAGAGAAAATAGACAAGCATGTATAATATCAGCTAATGGTAGATATATAAATAAAAACAAAGCAGAGAAGTAGTTTGGAGAATGATGGAGGGTGTGGAGGTTGGCATGCTATTTTATATCCTAGACTGGGTGATCAGAGAAGATCTCTGACATTTGATCAGAAACCTTAATGAAGTAAAAAAGTGAGCAATGGAGATATCTGACAGAATAGTAAATGTAAAGACCCTGTAGTGATGTGTATGTGCTCCAGTGTTTTGTTTTTAATGAGCCAGTTCCTTCACTTTTTCTTGAAATCTGTCCTTTATCTTATGATTTCATTCCTAAACCTCAACTAAGATTTCTTTCCTCTAGTAATAGAAAGTTTTTTGCTTCTATCACCTCTGTTTATTTGAAATGAAGAAGAGGTAGAGGAGGAGTAGAAACAGGAACAAGGTGATGGAAGTAGGAGAGGGAAGAAAGGGCATAATGGCCTTGCTCTTTCTTTTATTGTCTCTTGTCTCCTAGGTGAAGAAGGGGCTGCATCATGAGTAGGGAAGATCCAGTCTGAGCAACTTCTTGGGCCTATGGGAAGGTTAGACATGGGGAGGTAGGAATCTGCTTTATTTTGGATTGTCTGACTCCAAGTTTTTATGTGCTCATTTGGGTGTAATCCTGCTAGGGATAGTGAAGGTAGTGAAAGGCAGGGACGTAAGCCATGAGTTACATATATAGGACCCTCTGTCCAATGTGTAAAAAAGGGCAGTTCCCATTCTCCCCATGGGTCTTAACTCATCCTTTCCCATCCTTTGTGCCTCTGTTTTGACAATTATTACAGACAAGATTATTTTTCCTTCTGAGTGTATCATCAATCTTTAATTTGTTAACAATTTTTAGCTGGAACCCTTTGCCATATTTAGGCAGTATACATGGTTAACTGCTTGACAGTTCCTTCTTAACATCTGCTGCTATTACTACTACCAGAAGGAACTATTAACAAGGGCAGTTACTTAGCTATAGAGAGATTGGTGCCAGGAAACAACATTCCTACTCCCTAGTACAGTGTTTGAACCCTAGAAAGCACTTAATAAGCCATTGATCAGGAGGAACTGCACATCAGAGCAGAAACCATATTTCTGGTAATTGAGAATGCAGCCCACTCATAGTAAGTTTGAAATTGGCACAGAATTTACATAGTCACCTACTCTAATGTGTCACAGCTCTCTAGCCGTAGTTCACCAAGAGTACAAAGTTGAGTTTTGTTTGTTGCAACAAAGAACATACACCATGGGAATCAAGAGATATTTCTGTAGGAGGATGCTAGTAGGATTTGGGGCTGTGTTAGGTGATTTTGGGAGAAAGGTTTAAAGAAGCAGGTTTTACTCTGAATTGGATGCTGTCAAGGTAAGTGGTAAATCTAGGATTAAGTATCTTAATGAATCTTATCTGGAAGAATGGAAAAATACAGTGATGCTAGAGCAATTTGTAAAAGCAGTAGAAGACACTCAAATGAAATGGAAGAGAGGACATTTGTTAGGTTTGTGGTTTGCGCAGTAACATTATTTTTGTCTATGCTTAGACAAGATTATGAAGTAGCCTTGCTTTTTGTCTTGTTCATCAATGATGGTATTTGCTATGGTTTGAATATGATTTGTCTCCTCTGAAATTCATGCTGGAATTCAATTTCCATTATGAGGTATTAAGAAGGGGGGAACTTAATCCAGGTATAATGCTTAGAGGTGGTTGCTTTTGGGAGGTGATTAGGATTAGATAAGTCATTAGGGTGGAGTTGCCATGGTTGAACACTGGTGGCTTTATAAGAAGGCCAGAGACCAGAAGATACACACACATGTACCCCTGTCTCGTGCCATGAGACACTCTTCACTACCTTAAGATTCTGCGAACAGAAAGGCTGTCTCCAGATGTGTCCTTTTGCCTTGGACCTCCAAAAATGTGAGCCAAAATAAACTTTTTTTCTTTAAAATATACCCATTGTGTGGTACTGTGTTATCAGCAACAGAAAACAGACTAAGACTGTATCCTGTAAACTCAGTAAGAGAAAATCATAGCAGAGCTGTGAATGTCAAGCCAGGACCCACGGAGAGGGAAGCTTAGTTACTAACAACATTGAGGCTTAGTTACTAGTGTTGGACCAGCTCCCAGATGCCATAGGTTTATTTTTTCAGGTCCTTCCCACTTTTATTTTGCTCAAGGGGAAAGTCAGCCCACAAGACATAAATCTATGATTTTCCGATTTTTACTATTGCTGAGTTTATGCCGATCTGGGAGTAATACTTGTCTCACAGAACTGTGAGCATTTAAGGAGCTATTGTACAATAATACCTATAATTAAGTCTTCCACAATTCCTTTTTTTTAATTATTACTTGGGGGTTGAACCCAGGGCTTCACACATACTTTGCAAGTGCTCTACCACTGAGCTACACCCTGAGCCCATTTTAAAATTTTTACTCTGAGACAGAGCCTTGGTAACTTGCAGGCTGCATCTGGCCTCAAACTTGTTATCCTCCTGGCTCTGCCTCCTGAGTATCTGGGATTAGAGGCCTATGCCACTGTGCCCAGTTCCTCTGGTTCCTTTAATTAGCACAACCATCCTATGCGATGGCTTATTCTCATTTCTCATTTTATACATACTCAGAATCATACCACTTTTAAGTGGTGATACCAGATTCAAACTCTCATCTTTCTGATGCCAACGCCCTGTTCTTAACCCCGCTCACCTTCTATTTACTACGGTTGGGCTCAACTGCTCGCTATACAGCCTGTCACACAGGCACTAAAGCTTTAAAAATCCATAATTTTAGAGTGTGGTTATCATGGGTTTATTCTAGCATCTGATCCTTCCTCGTTGCAAGAGGCAAAAAACCGGGGCTAAATTTTCCCTGTGCAGGGTCCTCTGGGCCTCAACAGGAGTCCAGTAGGGTTTATTGTGAGCTTACAGTACTATGAGCACTGTCCCAGCAGGTGACGGGGGCGAGGTCGCCCTGTCACTTCAGATCCCTCCCACCTGGGGCCTTCCCGCCCGCCCCGCGGGGCTTCCTTAGCAACGCGCGGGCTCTACCCACAGCCCCGCCCCTCGCGTGGCGGAGGCGGTATTTGCGCCTGCGCGCGGCCGCAACCGCCAGTCAGCCCGCTTCCCTTCCCCTCCCTGCCCCCTCCCCTCTCCTCCTCCTCCTCCTCGCCGCCCGGAGCGCGAAGCCAACATGGAGCCCGAGGATCTGCCGTGGCCGGGCGAGCTGGAGGAGGAGGAGGAAGAGGGGGAGGAGGAGCGGGAGGTGGAAACAGCGGCGGCGGCTGAGGCGGAGGAGGCACTGAACTCCGATGAGACCGTGATGGTGGAGGAGGTGGAGGAAGAGGCGGAGCCGGAGTTGGACTCCGACTTTAACTACGAGTTCCAGCCCAGGGAGAGTACGGACGACGAGGAGGACTTTGAGGATGAGGAGGCCAAAGCTTGGCTCCAGGCGCACCCCGGCAGGACTTTTGCTCCGCCGCCACCACCGAGGCACCACTACTCACAGGGAGAGCTGACTTCCCCGGACATGGTGAGCGGGGCCGGGGAGAGGTGTGGGGCGGCGGGGACTCGCGGGCCCTGAGCGTTCCGCCTTGCTCGCAGCCTGTCACCGTGCCTGACAGATAATAATCGGCCTTACGAGGGTAATAGGGGCCTGCTCGCCACCTCCTGTTCTTTCTGGCAAAGGCATCTCTATTTTCCTCCCTCTCGATGGGGCCCAAGCCTTTTGAACTGGGGCAGATGTTGGGAGGAGCGAGTATTCCCAGGGTTTACGGTTGAAAAATGCTTTGGGGAGGAGATGGGGCTTATCGTTCCCCGCGGGAGCAGGAAAGTGCGCAGGGTGGGACTGGAGCTAGTGGTTGCCCTGGGAATAGCTTGTTGGGGAGACAATTAGCACATTAGTTTAACTGACGTGCAGGACTACCCTTGGGAGTTAGTGTGGATTATGTACTGTGCATGAGGGTCTTGAGAAGTTCCCCGCTGGTAGTGCTTCGTTGGATCTTCGTTTGTAGCAATAAAGGGGTTTCCAGCATATGGCAGGGCTGGGGTTTAGCTCAGTTGGTAGAGTGCTGCTCTGTTCTTTGTGAGGACGTGGTTTCGAACCCCAGAACCGCAGAAACAGAAGAAAGATATGGCAACCCACACCCAAAACAATCCTGAAACAATCGGTCATTGAAAACCTTATGAGGGTCGCTATGAGTCAGACGACGGCACCTAATAACAATATCCGAGGTCAGGGACTTAGGAGAGGCTTGTGATGCAGCTCCAAAGTCTGGAAAACTAGAAAGCACAAAGTAATACAGAATGGGAGAAAGCTATGTGTTCTCCTGCTAAGATCATTTTGAAAATAACCATGCGTTTAATTTACTGCTTTTCAAGAAGCAAGACCTGTGCTATTCAGTATGGGAGTCACTAGCTGTATGAATCTTTACATATGAATTTGTTAAGAATAAAATTAAAGGAGGTTAGGGGTGTAGTTCACTGGTAGATCGCTTGCCTAGCATGTGCAAGGCCCTGAGGTCAAACTTCAACACCAGAAAAGGGTAAAGTAAAATTGGGGCTTTAGGCCCTCCATTGTTTAATCACTTTTCAAATGCTCAGTAGCCACTCTTGGCTTGTGCTAAGGTGAACTCAAACATTTTTGATCCCTGCTTTCCTAGTGTTCACAGTCTAGAGAGGGTGGCAGATAAAATCCAGATGGTTTTGTAAATAAAAGCAAAACTGGTAGGTGCTAAAATGCTGTGAAAGCCTAAAGTAAGGTAACCTGGCCCTTGTGAAGGTAGGGGAGCCTCCTTGAGGAGGTTATGATAGAGCTGATATCTGAAAGTAGATTAAGATCAGCTAGGCAAATCAGTGGGCAAAGAGCCTTCTAAATGAAGGAAAAGCGTGAGGAAAGATAGTGTTGGTTAGAAACATCATGGCATTTTCAAGGAACCAAAGGCCAAGTGGTTTGAGTACACACTGCAAGGCTTTATGTGCTGTGCCAGGGATTTAGGGGTTTTATATCTGGAGCCGTGTGATATCAATAAAATAAAAAAAAATAAAAAAAATAAAAAAGTATATATATATGTGTGTGTGTGTGTATGTATGTATATATATATATATATAATTTTTTTTTTTTTTTTTTTTTTTTTTTTTTTTTTTTTTTTTTTTTTTTTTTTTTTTTTTTTTTTTTTTTTTTTATTGAGACAGCGTCTTGCTGTGTAGCCCAGGATGGCCTGGAACTCACTATGTAGACCTGATGTGCTTTAACTTTCATTCTTTCTGTCTCAGCCTCCTGATTGCTGGGATTTTAGGCATGTGACACCACACCAGCTCAATAAAAATGTCTTAAGCAATGATGTGTATGATATGATGTGTTTCAGAAAGATCATTGAGGCAGAGTGGACAACTGTGATAGTAGGATGGGTGGGATTGGGAACAACAGTAATAGATGAGGAATACTAATTAGGAGGTCAATGCAATATTGCCAAGCAAAAGATGATATTTTGTAATAGGGAAGTGGTGGATATAAGGAAAAATAGACTATTCAAGTGATATTTACAAGGCAGAATCATTACACTTAATGGATTGAGTGTGGAAGGTAAAGTATCTAGGTGTTAGGTTATTCAATGTGTGCTTGTGGTAATTTTGAGATATGGTCAGGTTTATGGTAGAAGTAGTGACCATGGGGGATGTGGTAGAATTGGTTGGGTGGGTGCTAAAATTTTAAGTTTGGTTTTGAAGATAAGTGGAGAGGTCTGGGCTGGAGATTTTAAGTTATAAAATTTCTACATACAGATCATAAATGAAGCCACACTTTTGAAATGGATCCCCTTTACTTACCTTCTTATTTGACTTCTTATTTGAATAACTATGAATATTTAATTTTTATATCTTTAGGCCTGGAGGAATTCCTAAATTAACCCACTTTAACTCTTAATATAACCAATGTGAGAAAATTATTATCCTGTTTAACAGTGACCTATCTATGTATAATAGGAAAACATTGCTTCTCAGAGTCCAGGGTGCCCCCACCACCATTGGAATTTTTTTCCCTCCCTCCCTCCCTCCCTCCCTTCCTTCCTTCCTTCCTTCCTGAGAGAAATCAGTTATTTTATTTAGCTTAAAAAATATATGAAGGCATAAGTAGTCGTCTTTTTTTGTTTCCTTTGGCAGTGCTGGGGATGGAACCCAGGACCTCATGCTACCACTAAGTTTCATTCCCCAGCCCTGTAGGTAGTCTGTATTGAAGGTCATGTTACGGTGACATGAGTATTAAGCTACTTTTCCTTTAGTTGACTGACATGAAAACTTGCATAATTTGGAAAGGATTTAAAGGAGAAAATGTTCATTGTTTCTTGCTAGAACTATGAAATTTATTTTTCATTTTATTTTTGAGGTGCTATGGATCAAATCCAGGCCCTTGTATATACTGTACAAACACTCTGCCACTAAGCTACACCCCAAATTGGGAAGGTTTTTGAAGGTGTGTTTGTTTTATAGCGTTTAATGCAATGTGGATTGTTCAGAGGATGAAATAAAATAATAGGAAACATTAATTTCTTTCCATCTACTTTCAAGTTAAATGACAAAGTTCTAATACTCTACTCTGTCATATGTCTCTCACTAGGTAGTAAGAGTGTTCTAGTGGTGATGTATAAGGCAATGATTAAGTTGGTAGTCCTGTTATTGAGAGTGAGATAAGCCACAGAACTATTTAACTTCGAAGAGAACTATGTCTTTTTTTTTTTTTTTTGAGAGTTCAGAGGAATAATTCAGAGCCTCTTTTATTTTTATACTCATTCTGCAGGCTATTCATTTCACACACCTCTCCTTGAAACCAAAATTCTAACCTGTGCCTCAGAAGATAATTCAGTTCTGTGGGTTCTATCACTAGAAATTCTTGGTCTCTAGTTTTTAACTGAATTATGAACAGTGGAAATCTTATGTTTTCCTGTCAGCCTCCTCCTTTTACTCTTATCCTCTAGTCCCCATCTCTTGTTCAGCATCTCCCCCATCAGCAGGTTACCATTTCACAGAAGAAAGCACATAGCCTTCTGAATCCTTTATCTTGTCAATATCATAACATTTTCATAAAAGGTACTCAATGATTATTTCTTTATGCCCCAGAACAGTTTAAATATTAAGGAATTTTTCTTTCGTATTTGAAAAATATCTCCAGTTTAAAGCACAATATTGTACATAAGTAAATATCTTGATTTTAAATTAAAGCCATAGGTACTTTATACCTATGTTGTATAAATATGGTTAAAAACACCAAACAAAAAAAATTAGAGAGTTGAAAGGAAAATATCTCCAGTAAAACTAGTTTGCCTCTGGATCCCTTTCAGGATTGTAGCCAGTGTATATGGGTTCTTTTCCTTTTTGGGGGTTAATTTTGCCAATATATAATTTTCCTAGAAAATCATTAATTTCAGTAAAGTTTCCAGTTAATTATAACGGAGTGCCACAAGTACTTTTTTAATTGTATGTGGTTATTTTCATTTCTCATTCCTTATTTTGTATAATTATGTTTTATTTTTCTTTTCATTTGACTAGGTAGGGTTTTATTTATTTTTCATCCTGGGAAACAGCTCTTGAATTTAAGTTTAATTCTATTGCTTTTTTTTCCCCCTTTATTAGCAAATGGTGATAGGGTATAGAGTAATACAGCATTGGCTTTTTCCATTATGCATCCTTTACATTACTTCTAGCAATATTTTCATCAATCCACAAAGTTTATGGAGCCTTATGGCTAGTGTGTAATTAAATTCTGATACTTATTTGGGTTATCTTCCCCTATTTCTCCAACATACTCATGAAGTTGTGCTGTTTACATTGAGATTGACCTCTCCCCCTTCATCCCTCCTCATTGACCCTCCTCTCCATCCTTTCTTCTCCAATCTTTGCTTCCCTCTGCTAGATCCCTCCCTCCTTCTTTCCACTCCTTATGTTGTTCCTTCTATGCTAAATTTAATTGTGCATTTTTTATATTTCAATTTATGTACAGGATTTTTTTCTTTAAGTATGATTCAGCACCCCATATGAGTGAGAACATAGGGTATTTCTCTTTTTGCACTTGTGTTCATTCGCTTGATGTTCTCCAATTCCATTCATTTTGCTGCAAATGACATTATTTCAGTTTTTAAAATTGTGAGTAGTAATCCATTGTGTATATCTACCATAATTTTTTTTATCCATTCTTCTGTTGATGGGCACCTTGGTTGGTTCTATAACCTTGCTATTGTGAAAAGTCCTTCATTGAATATGGAGATGCAGGTGTCTCTGTGGTATGATGACTTGTCTCCCTTTGGGTATATTCCCAGTAGTGGTATAACTAGGTCATATGGCAGTTCTATTTTTAGTTTTCTGAAGTATCTCCATATTGATTTCCAATTTACAGTCCCACCAAAAGCATAAGGGGTTTCTTTTTCTCCATATCTTTGCCAGCATCTGTTGTTATTTGTTTTGTTGATCTTGGCCATTCTTACTGGAGTAAGGTAGAATCTCAGAGTTGTTTTGATTTGCATTTCCCTAATGGCTAGGGATATTGAGCATTTTTTCATGTGTTTTATGGCCTTCGAACTTCTTCAGTTGAGAATTGTCTATTCAATTACTTTGCCCACTTGTGTATTAGATTATTTGTTGTCTTGGGAGTTGCTTTCTTGAGTTCTTTGTAAATTCTGGAAATTAGTCTTCTGTCAGCTGTGTAGGAAGTGAAGATTGTCTCCCATTTAGTGGGGACTTCCTTAACTCTGTTGATTGTTTCCTTTGCTGTACAGAAGCTTTTTAATTTCATATAATCCCATGTATCTATTCTTGTTGCAATTTCCTGAGCAATTGGAGTCTTATTAAGACTTTTCTATGCCTATATGTTGCTGGGATTTAGCTCAGGTGGTAGAGCCCTGCTCTGCAGTCTCTGAGGTTCTGAGTTTGACTCCCAGCACCACAAAAGTGGGAGAAGGATGTGGCAATCTACTCTCAAGGCAATCCTGAAACAGTCAGCCAATGAAAACCCTTTGAGGGTCGCTAATGAGTTGGACAGTGGCACCTAACAACAACAATGCCTATATGTTGGAATATATTGCATATCTTTTCTTGTAGTAATTTTAAGGTTTCTGGTTTTATGTTGAAGTCTTTTATCCATTTTGAGTTAACTCTCCTGTAAATTGGGAGGTACAGATCTGTTTTCATTTTTCTGCAGGTGGAAATCCAAGTTTCCCAGCACCATTTGTTGAACAGGCTATCCTTTCTCCAATTTGCTTGCTTTGCTCCTTTGTCAAAGATGAGGTGGCTATATATGCGTTGGTGTATTTCTGGGTTCTCAGTTCTGTTCCACTGGTCTTCAGGCCTATTTTTGTGCCAGTACCAAGCTGGTTTTGCTATCACAGCCCTGTGGTGTAGTTTAAAGTCAGGCATTGTGATCCCGCCTGCACTAGTTTTGCAGCTTAAGAGTGTTTTGGCTATACATGGTCTTTTGTGTTTCCATATGAGTTTTTGGATTATTTTTCCTATTTCTGCAATGTCTATCATTGGAATTTTAATGGGGATTGTGTCAAATCTTTAGCTTGCTTTTGGTAATATAGCCATTTTTACAATATTGATTCTTCCAATCCATGAGCAAAGGAGGTCCTTCCACCTTCTAGTATCCTCTGCAATTTCTTTCTTTAATGTTTTGAAATTTTCCTTGTAGAGATCTCCAGGGTCTTTGGTTAGATTGATTGCTAAGTATTTAACTTTTTGGTGAGCTATCATGAATGGGATTGTCGCTTTAATTTCCTTCTCTTCCTGTTCACAGTTGGTGTAAATGAAGGCTGCTGATTTTTGAGTGTTAATTTTGTATCCTGCCACTTTACTAAAGGAGTTAATTAGGTCTAAAAGTTTTCTGGAGGAGTTTTTGGGGTCCTTCAGGTAAAGGATCATGTCATCCACAAATAAGGATAATTTGGTCTCTTCTTTGCCTATCTGTATCCCTTTGATTTCTTTCTCTTGTCTGATTTCTCTGGCTAAGACTTCAATCACAATGTTAAATAAGATATTTTCAGGTTTTTTTACATTCAGTAATTTTAGTTTTAATTTTTTCCTTTTTCCATGGGTTTACTTTGATTTTTTCACTTGTTGTGTAGAGCACTTAATTGACTTACTTAAACATATCTTAACAGCTTTGTTGTTAGGTGCTGTTGAGTAGGGTCTGACTCATAGTGACCCTATGTACAGCAGTATGAAACACTCCCCATTCTGTGCCAAGCACACGAGATCATATGTATATTTAAGCCCATTGTTGCAGACACTGTGTCAATCCATCTGGTGGAGGGTTTTCCTTTTTTTCATTGACCTGCCACTCTCCCAAACATGATGTCCTTCTCCATGGATTGGTCCCTCCTGACTACATGTCCAAAATACATAAAACACACTCTAGCCATCCTTGCTTCCAAGGAGCACTCTGGTTGCACTTCTTCTAGCACAAATGTGTTGGTTCTTTTGGCAGTCTGTGGTATATTCAATATTCGTTTCCAGCACCATAATTCAAAAGCATCAATTCCTCTCCTGTCTCCCTTGTTCATATTCCAGCTTTCACAACCATATGATGCGACTGAAATACCATGGAATGAGTCAGGCACACCTTCATCTTCAGTGTGCTAGCTTTACTTTTCAATACCGTAAAGAGATCTTTTGCCACAGATTTTCCCAGAGCAATGCATGTTTTGATTTCTTCACTGCTGCTTCTGTGTTTGTTGATGGTAGAACCAAGTAAAGCAAAATGATGGACGACCTCACTCTTTTCTCCATTTACTATGAAGTTGCATACTGACCCAGTTGTAAGGACTTTTGATGTTAAGTCGCAATCCATACTGAAGGGTATGTTCTTTGATCTTTATCAGGAAATGTTTCAAATCTTCTTCACTTTCAGCAAGCAGAGTTGTGTCATCTGCATAATGCAGGTTATCAATGAGTCTTCCTCCAATCCTGATACTGAGTTCTTCCTCATAAAGTCCAGCTTCTCGGATTATTTGCTCAGCGGAGAAATTAAAGAGAGATGGTGAAAGGACAGCCCTGATGCACACCTTTCTGGACTTTAATTATTGAGATATAATTCACATACTATACAATTTGAAATGCACAATTAAATGGCTTTCAATATATTCATAGATTTTGTTGTTGTTAGGTGCCATTGAGTTGGTCTGACTCATAGCAACCCTAAGTACAGCAGAATGAAACACTACCTAACACTGTTCCGTGCCCGTGATCTTTTTATGTTTGAGCCCATTGTTGTAGCCATTACGTTTCTTCTCATTTTGAGTTGTGCCATGTCAGCAACTGGAGGTCCCAGGGCCTTTATGTTTTCTTGTCATTAAGGTTGACTCTACTTTGAAGAGGCAGCTCTTCCCCAGTCATTTCTTGAATGCCTTCCAGCCTATGGGGCTCATTTTCCAGCACTATATTTGACTGTGCTTCTGTGCTATTTATAGAGTTTTCAATGGCTAATTGTTTTGTGAGTGGGCTGTCTGTTCTTCTCCCTAGTCTGTCTTAGTATGAAGGCTCAGCTGAAACCTGTCCACTGAGGGTGGCCCTGCTGATATCTGAAATACTGGTGGCATAGTTTTCAGCATCACCGTAACACACAAGCCCCCATAACACTACTAGCTGACAGACACATGGAGGTCACTTCTGCATAATTGTTGTACCAGCCTTCATTCCTACTAACAATGTACAAGGGTTCCCTTTTCTCTATGGACTCCTTCTCATCACCACTTATCTCTCCTTTTTTGATAATAGCTATGCCAACAGAGGGGCTGGGATTTAGCTCAGTTGGTAGAGCGCTGCTCTGCAGTCTCTGAGGTCCCGAGTTTGATTCTTAGCACCATAAAAACAGGAGAAGGACGTGGCAACCCACTCCCGAGGCAATCTGGAAACAGCCATTGAAAACCCTATAAGGGTTGCTGTGAGTCGGACACAACTTGACAGCACCTAACAACAACAACAACAACATGCCAACAGATGTGAGGTGATATCTCATTATGGTTTTGATTTGCATTTCCCTAATGATTAGTGATATTAAGCACCTTTTCATATACCTGTTGGCCATTTTTCTTTCTGTTTTTCTGTCTCATGGTTTTTCTTTTCCCTTTGGAGAAATGTTTATTTGGGTCCTTTGTCCATTTTAAAAATCAGGTTTTTCTGCTATTGAGTTGTGTGAGTTCCTTATATATATTTGGATATTAGCCTCATATCAGATATATGGTTTGCAAATATTTTCTCCTAATCCATAGTCTGCTTTTCTTTTGCCATCCTTTCTCCTTCCTTCTATCCTTCCCTCTCCTTCCTTCCTTCCTTCTCATAGCTGGGGATTGAACCCAGGGCTTTGTGCATGCTTGGCAAGTACCAAGAACTCTAATATAGTCAACTTCGTCCTAGCCTGCCTTTTCATTTTGTTGATTATTTGTTGTGCAGAAGCTGTTTAGTTTGATTTGATCCCATTTATTTTTGCTTTGTAATGTGAGCTTATGGCATGATATCCAGAAAAACATTGCCAAGACCAATAACAAGGCATTTTTTCCCTATGTTTTCTTCTAGGAGTTTTATGGTTTCAATTCTTACATTTAGGGTTTGTTTCTAATCCATTTCAGTTGATTTTTAAAAACAATTTAATTAGCATGCAATATAATGTGTTTTATTGTGGCATTTTCATAAGATTATATCATGTACCTTGCTCTAATTCACCCCTTTATTGTCCCTCCTTAGTGCTTCCCTCCCCATACCCTTCCCCCCTCCAAATATATCCTCTTATATTTTCAAGTCTTCCACACACACACACACACACACACACACACACACACACACACACACTTTTTTAAAAAATCTAAATTCTGCATATGAGAGAGAACATGGGTTTGTTCTGTTGGTGCTAGCCATTCTAAGGAGGCTGAGATGCAATCACAGTGTAGTTTTGGTTTGCGTTTCCCTGATGGCTAAGGATTTTGAACATTTTCCCTTCCCTTCCCTTCCCTTCCCTTCCCTTCCCTTTCCTTTCTTTTCCTTTCCCTCCTTTCCCATACTCACAGGTTGAGTACAAGGCCCCATGTATGCTTTGCCTTTTTTTCATTCATTCATTGGCCATTTGTGCTCCTTTTGAGAACCGTCCGATTCACTTGTCTATTTATTGATTGGATTATTTCTTCTTTGGTGTTTAATTTTTTGAGTCCTTTACATATTCTGGATTTTAATCACTTGTCAGATGTATAGTTGACAAAGATTTTCTCCCATTCTGTGGGCTTTGTCTTTATTAGTTGTTTCCTTTGCTGGGCAGAAGATTTTTAATTTCAAGTACGTTAATTCTTGCCATTATTTCCTGGCCTGTTGAAGTTATTTTTAAAAAGTTTTTGCCTGTAGTTTTATCTTGAGGCATTTTCCCTATGTTTTCCTCTAACAGTTTTAAAGTTTCTAATTTTCCATTAAAGTCTTTGATTCATTTTGAATTGCTTTTTGTACAGAGTGAGTGATAGGGATCTAGTTCATTCTTCTACATGTGGATATTTAGTTTTCTCTGAGACAAAGTCTATGTAGCCCAGGCTGGCCTTGAACTCACCCTCATCCTGCTTCAGCCTCCCAAGTGCTGGGATTATAGGTATGAGCCACCACTCTCTGTGAGTTAATTTTTTTTTTTTAACATGGTATAGGATAGGGTCTTATGTCATTCTTTTGCTTGTGGAAATCTAGTTTTCTCAGCACCATTATAGTGAAGAGACTGTTCCCTATTGAGCCCTCTTGGTGGCCTTGTTAAAAATTAGTTGACTCTTTAGGGTATTTGGTTCTATTAGTCAATGTATCTTATTTTTTTAATGTCAATACAAACTATTTTGAGTACTATACTTTGTAATATAATTTGAAATCAGGAAATATGGTGCCTTTAACTTTGTTTTTCTTTCTCAAAATTCTTTTGGTTACTTGGGGGCTTTGTTCCATATGAATTTTAGAAATTTTTTCTATTTTTGTGAGGAAATGCCATTGGAATTTTGATAGGGATTGCATTTACTCTATTGCTTAAGTAGTGTAGACATTTTAACTATTAATTCTTCCATCCCATGAACATATCTTTCTGTTTATTTGCATATTCTCCACTTTTTTATTAGAGTTTTATAGTTTTTAAGATACAGCTCTTTTGTCTTCTTGATTAAATTTATTATTATTATTATTATTGTTGTTGTTGTTGTTATATTTTTTGCAGTAGTGGGAGGTTGAACGTAGGCCCTTGTGCATGCTAGGCTGCAATTTTTGGCCCCCTTTTTACTTAAAAAAAGGTTTTTTAAATTTATTTTTTTTTTTTAATTTTCACACAGTATCTCGATAAATTGCTTAGGCTGTAATTATAATTTTTTTGCCTCCTTCTCCTGAATAGCTGGGATTACAGGAATGTGCTACCACATCCTGCTAAATTTATTATTAAATATGTATTTGGGTCTTGTTTATTTATTTTAGCAATGGTCTGGAACTCATTGTATAGCCCAGAGTGACTTTGAACTCTCAGTTTTGCCTTAGCGTCCCCAGTGGTGGAATTACAGGTATGTGCTGGCACACCTGGCTAGCTATTTTTTGATAGTATCATAAGTGGGATTATTTTTTCTTATTTTTTTCTTTGGATAGGTTACTGTGTACAGAAATGCAACTGATTTCTATATGTTGATTTTGTATCCTGCAGCTTTACTGAATTCATTTATTCTTCATTTATTCTCACAGTTTTGTGTATGCATGGATGTTTGGTTTATATATGTGTGTGTAGTTTTGGGGATTTGCTGCATATATGATCATGTTATCTGTGAACACAGATAATTTTACTTCTTCCATCCAATTTCTATGCTGTTTTCTTGTCTCACTGCTTTGGCTAGGACTTCCCATTCTATGTTGAATACAAGTGGCAAGAGTAAACATCCTCGCCTTTTCTGAATCTTAGGGCAAAAGCTTTCACTCTTTCATTGTTGAATTTGACATTAGCTGTGGGATTTTCACATGTGGCCTTTATTTTGAGATAGTTTTCTTCTATTCCTAGTTTGATGTATTTTTTTTCTAAATCATGAAACAGCATTGGATTTTGTAAAATGCCTTTTTCTGTTTTAATGGAGATGATCATGTGTTTTTTTGTCCTTCATTGTGTTGTTATATTACATTGATTAATTTTTGTGTGTTGAATCATCCTGGCATTCTAGGAATAAATCTTGCTTGGTCATAGTGTATGATCTTTTTAATATATTGTTGAATTCTGTTTGATATTATTTTGTGAGGATTTTTGAATCAATATTAATTAGAGATATTAAACTGAAGTTTTTTTGTGTCTTTGGCTTTGGTATCAGAGTAATGGTGACTTCATTGAATGATTTAGAAGTGCCTCCCTCTTCAATTTTTATTTATTTTTATTTATTATTGTTATTATTTGGGAAGTTTGAAGATGACCGGTGTTAATTCTTTAAATGGCTGGGATTTGGCTCGGTGGGTAGAGCGCTGTGCTGCAGTCTCTGAGGTCCTGAGTTCAATTCCCAGCACCGCAAAAATGGGAGAAGGGCCTGGCAATCCTCTCCCAAGGCAATCCCGAAACAGTCAGCTATCGAAAACCCTATGAGGGTCGTTATGAGTCGATACTGACTCGACGGCACCTAACAACAACAACAGAACTATTCACTGAACTGTCTTGTCCTGGAGTTTTCTTTTTTGTGAGGTTTTTGATGATTTATTTTCCTTGTTACTGGAGTTCAGATTTTGTTATTCTTTTCATGATTCAGGCTTTGGAGGTTGTGTTCCTAGGAATTTATGTTTTTTTTCTCGACTATCCAATTTGTTAGAGTACAATTGTTCATAGTATTCTCTCACAACTTTTTATTTCTGTGGCATTGTATATGATGACCCTTTTATTTCTGATTTTAGTTATTTGTGTCTTCTTTCTTGGTCAGTCTAGCTAAAAGTTTGTCAATTTGCTTGATATTTTCAAAGAACTTATTCTTGGTTTTGTTGAATTTTTTTCCTACTACTAATCTCTATTTTGTTTCTCTTTGTTTTGTTACTGTTTTCTTTCTGCTCACTTGGGTTTAGTTTGTTTAGTTCTTCAAGGTGTAATGCTAGGGATTTTTTGATTTGAGATTTCTTTTTAAATGTAGGTATTTACTATTTTAAATTTCTTTCTTAGCACTGCTTTTGTTGCATCACATACTTTGATATATTGTGGTTTTATTTTCATTTGTCTCAAGGTGTCTTCTCATTTCCTTTGTTCTTTGACCCATGGTTTAAGAGTGTATTGTTTAAATTTCTACAAATCTATTTTTATTTTTTCTGCTGTTTTCTATTTCGTTTCATTGTGATCAGAAAAGATAATTTGTATGATTTCAGTCTTGAATTTAAGACTTATTTTTTTGCCTAACATGGTATATCATGGAGAATATTCCATGTACATTTGAGAAGAATGTATATTTTGTTGTTAGTGGGTAGAGTGTCTGTATATGTTATGTTCAATTGGTCTGTAATGTTGCTCAAGTACTCTGCTTGATTTTCATCAGTCAGTGTTTAAAATCTTCTTCACTTTTAGCAAGCTGAGTTGTGTCATTTGCATAACTGCTGCGTTCTTCCTCATAAAGTCCAGCTACTCGGATTATTTGCTCAGCATATAAATTGAAGAGACATGGTGAAAGGATACAGCCCTCACTCACACCTTTTTCAACTTTAAACCAGTCAGTGTTTCCTTGTTCTATTAGAACAACTGCCTCCTGGTTCACGTACAGATTTCTTATGAGTACAATTAGGTGCTCTGGTATTCCCATTTTCCGAAGTGTTATCCATAATTTGTTATGATCCACACAGTCAAATGCCTTTTCGTAGTCAATAAGACATAGATAGACATCTTTCTGATATTTTCTGCTTTTGGCTAATATCCACCTGACATCAGCAATGATGTCCCTGGTTCCCTGTCCCCTTCTGAATCCCATTTGATTTTCTGGCAATTCCCTGTCTGTATACTGCTACAGTCGCTTTTGAATGATCTTTAGTAAGATTTTGCTTGTGTGTGATATTAATGATATTGTCTGATAGTTCCCACATTCAGTTGGATCCCTTTTTTAGAATAGCCCTTTGGTTACCATTTGCATGGAATATTTTTTGCCATCCTTTAGCTTTTAGCCTATGTGTGTCCTTAGTTCCAAAGTGATAATCTTTTAGATAGCATGTAGTTTGGTCCTGTTTCTTATTTTTTACTTTTTTTTTTTTTTTAGTAGATAGAGTCTTATTATGTAGCCTATGATGGACTTGCTGGCATCGAACTTGCTATGTAGCTCAGGCTGGTGGCTGGTGTCTAAGTCTGATTTTCCTGCCTCAGCCTCCTCAGTCCTGAGAATACAGGCATGTACCATAACATTTGGTGCCTTGAACCTGTTTTTAATGTTATCTTTATTTTTGTAATTTATTCATTCTTTCATAGCTTTTTGGTTTTCTTTTCCTCCTTTTTTTCCTCTGTTGAAATCTTTTTTTTTTTTTTTTTTTTTTTTTTTTTTTTTTTTTTTTTTTTTTTTTTTTTTTTTTTTTTTTTTTTTTTTTTTTCCTCTTTTTCCTGGTATAGGGTTTTACAGTGTGGGCTGGCCTGGTACTTGCAAGCTATGTAGCCCCAGCTGGCCTGGAACTTATGATCTTCCTGCTTCAGCTATCTAGCTGCTGGGATTATAGGAATATACCACCATACCTGGCTCCGATTTTCCCTTTCCCTTTCCCTCTCCCTTCCTCTCCCTCCTTCTCTTTTTTTATTTTTTATTTTTGGATGGCTCTTCCTATGTAACCTAGGCTGACCTTGATCTCCTGATCCTCCTGAATGATGGGATCCCAGGTGTTTGCCACATACCTGGATATAGTTGAGTTTTGTAGAAATGTTTTGATTTCCTTCTCATTTCCTTTTGTGTATATGTTAGAGCTATTTTCATTGTAGTTATCATGGAAATTTTATAAAACTTCAGAGAGTAACAATTTAAGTAGTAACAATTTAGTTGTTGCATATGAAAACTAGTTTTTTTGTTTTTGTTTTTGATTTTTTTTTGGCAGTACTGGGGGGCAGAACCAGAGCCTTGCACATACTTTGCAAGCACTCTATACCTGGCATGCACCCCCAGTCCCTTTCTTATTATTAATCTTTAGACAGGGTCTTGCTAATTTATGCAGGCTGCCTCTGGTCTGGAGTTTGCCATCCTCCTGCCTCCACCTCCTGGATTGCTGCGATTACAGGCATATGCCACCATGCCCAGGTTGCACACTAGTTTTTTTTTTTTATAGCTCTGCTCCCATTTTATTGATGTCACAAGTTACATCTTTAAAAATTATATACCCATTAACAGATTTATAGTTACTTTTTATGCTTTAGTCTTTTAAATCATATAAAAGAACTAAAAACATAGTTACTCACCAGAATTATAATAGTAAGACTTTTCTGTTTTTCCATGTATTTGCCTTTACCAGAGTACCTTATATATTCGTGCAGTTTTGAGTTACTATCTAATGCCTTAAGTATTTTCTTCTAGGGCAGGTCTAGTGGTAATGAACTCCTTTTAGTGTGTTTTGTTTTGTTTTGTTTTGTTTTGCGGTACTCATGGCCCTTCACATACTTTGCAAGTGCTGTACCACTGAGCTGCACCCCAAGCCCATTTATTATTTTTTATCTTGAGTCAGGGTCTTGTTAAGTTACTCAAGCTGTCTCTGGCCTTGTACTGGCGATTCTTCTGTATCCACCTCCCAAGTCATTGAGATTATAGGCATGTGCCACCATGCCAGGCCTTCCTTTATCTTTTATTTAAATAAATGTGTGAATGTCTTAATTTCTCTTTCAGTTTTGAAGGACAGTTTTCCTGGCATAGTATTTTTAGTTGATAGATTTGTTGTTATTGTTGTTTGGCATTTTAGATATATCATACTATTGCCTTCTGGCCTGCGAAGTTTCTTGTTGAGGTATCTGCTAAATTCTTATTGAAACTCTCTTGTTATTGAGTTGCTTTTTTCCTGCTAATTTCAAAATTTGTCTCTTTATCAACAGTTTGAATATAATAATTCTTTGTATAGATTTCTTTGAAATTATCAAGAAAGTTCATTAAACTTCTTTCCTCAAATATGGAATGTAGTCAGGTGTGGTGGTGTGTGGTGCATGCCTGCAATCCTAGCACTTGGGAAGCTGAGGCAGGTGGATCTTGATTTTGAGGCCAGGGTGGGCTACATATCAAGACCCTGTCTCAAAAAAGTATTTTTGGATGTTTTTTCTTTAATGAACTATTTGCCTAACACTCTTTTCTGGAATTTCTATTATGCATATATTGGTATACTTGATTATGGCCCGTTAGTCCATTAGGCTCTGTACTTTTATTTTTATATTTTTCACTACTCAGACTTGATAATTTCAAATGAGTTGTCCTCAGGTTTGCTTATTCTTTCTTCCCTCTGTTCACATCTGCTGATGAACATTTCTGGGGAATTTTTCCACTTCAGTGAATTTGCTTTTCAACTCCAGAGTTTGTCACTTTTTAAAATAATCTTTCCATCTTTGTTGATATTTTCATTTTGTTCATAGATAATATTCCTGATTGTGTTTAGCTGTCCATTTTCTCTTTTAATGCATTGAGCATATTTAAGACAGTTGTTTTAAAATCTTTGTCAGATAAATCAGAGGCTTCTGTTTGTAAGGGTTAATTTCTGTAGATTTATTTTATTCTTTATGGTAGACCACATTTCTGTTTCTTTTGTTGAAAATTGGGCATTTGAAGAAACAACCACCTCTTCTACACTTGTGGATTGGTTTGCAGCAGAGAGAGAGGCCAAAGTGATAGGAAAATCTCATGGGACAAGGATCCACAGACACAAGAGAAGGCACTCTGACCTGTAGAGGAACTGTTTATTTGGGGCAAGTAAAGAGGGAAGGCTGGAGGTTTTCTCAGTTGGTAGAGTACTTGCTCTACACTCGGGCCCTGAGATCAATCCCCAGCACCCCCAAAATTGGAGAAGGGTGTGGCAGCCCACTCCCGAAGCAATCCTGAAAACAATCAGCCATTAAAAATCCTGTGAGGGTTGCTGTGAGTTGGACTAGACTCAAGGGCACCTAACAACAAAAAGATGGGCAGAGAAGGGAAAAGAAGCTTCCTGGCTGCAGTATGGGAGAAGGGTAAAAGAGGGCTACTGCTTTAAGGAGCTGACAGATGCTCAGGATTTTGTAGTGCAAGGGAGCCCTCTTGAGAGGCAAGGGAGAGAACTTCTGAAAGGGTGTGTTCTTCTGTGCTGTTGGCAGTCAGGGAAAGTTCTGACCTTGGGGACCAGTTTACTTTAAAATGTTTTGGCCACCTGCTTTTGGATGTTATTTTGGCCTTGGAGCTTTGTGTGGTTCTTTGTTCTGTCATTCTTGGGTTTGGCTGCTTTCTGCTGAGAGGAAGTGCAGGGATGTTCAGGGGAAGAAGCCATGTTTTGATAGGGGATTTGCTGGTATGTCCCTGAAGTCAGCAACAAAAACTGGGTGGCAACCATTGTAGAGACCCTCTTAATTTGGTTCTGAATGAAAGAACTCAGAAATAGAATTAATCAGGAAGAAAACAAGAGAATGAGTGTAATTATTATGAGGGAGACCAGCGAGAGATACAGCCATTGCTTCCAGGGAGAGCACAGCCAGAAGGAGGAGTGGGAACTTTCTTGGACTCAGTCTAGTCATGTAGGTGTGCCACTCTATCCCTAAGCCTGATTTATTGGTGAAAAAACAATAT
Organism: Pedetes capensis; assembly: GCA_007922755.1. Lineage (NCBI taxonomy): Eukaryota > Metazoa > Chordata > Mammalia > Rodentia > Pedetidae > Pedetes > Pedetes capensis. The sequence goes on along the minus strand of VMDO01008306.1, from coordinate 57,457 downwards.
CTCTAGATTTTTTAGTCCTGTTCTCCCAGTGCCAGTTTTAGCAGTGATGTTAAGAGTTAGTGTTAAAGGTATGAGCTAAGTAGCTCTTTATACTTAGAAAGGATTTGCCAGAGATATGGGAATGTGGGATGGCGGGAGGGTGACACTGATGTCATCTTCGATTTTGATGTCATTACCTCTTTGGAGATGTTTTACTACAATTTTACCATTCTCAAACCTTCTGCTACTTTACATTAGTTCTTCTGGTTTTTCCTCCCATCCTTCTATTTGTCCATTGAGTCTTGGGGCAAAGTTTTTCTTTATTAAATTCCTTTCTTTCCATAAATGATTTCCTATTTCTTTTGTCCTTCTTAAATTTCTACTTTCTGTACTTTATTGTATTGTTCTTTTCACATGTCTGGACCTTTTGTATTTTTGTCTTTGAAGAGAACAGGCCTTTGAACAGTTTACAGGTATAGGCAATTTTATCATCAAGATGTTCTTGAGCTGAAGCAGTGGATGTAACAAGGGGACCTGGTAAGGGTTCTTCCATGTGAAAAGAACCTGATCCAATGGAGACTCTTGTCTCTAGTTTTTAATAATATACACTTTGATGGCAGTGTGTGTGTGTGTGGCTTACACACTTGGTTATCAGGAGGCAGAACAACTTCATTATTAAGTTTTAATAAAGTCCTCTGACATTTAGATTTGTTAGTTTATTTCCTGTATAATAAGGGATTTATCTTTCTGGCCTCATAAAATGTATCATTGTTACCTGTGTAGGTAGCCAGATAGCTTTTAAAGGAAAATCTTTTGGTTTTGGGCATTCTCATCAAGGTTAGTTATTACATAAGTTTACTCAGAAAGGGGTCTGGGGCAATTGATGAAGCCAGAGAATGAAGTCTGGCTCTTGGTGACCATCTAAAGTCAGGAGATGAGGAATTAGGTAAGTATCCCATAACAATAGAGAAACCCCAGTACAGGTACAATAGGCATTTTAGAAGTAATTGGTTTTATTAAGTAGAGAGGGGAATAACTCAAGTGAGAGAAAGATATTACATTCTGAAAAGTCAGTTAGTGACCTGCAAGGAAAACATTGAGGTTAATAGGTAACAACCAGTAAAACATCAAATGTATATTTGACCTAAAGTAGGAAAAAAATAATCATGTGACCAAAAGCATAGAAAAGTATGAACAGTCTTATAGTTTGGAGTAGAGGAGTATACACTGAGGAAAGCTATATGCCCAAAGGAACAGTACTTCATGAGCCCAACCTAAGGAAGGGGAATATATATCTCATCATAAAGTAAATCTAATTGTAAACAAACAGAAAACATTAATTGTTGGGGTTTGGCTCCAGCCCAGCAAGGGTTTGGAACCTGGCCTCAACACTAGGTGAATCCCAGGACTCTTGGGGCTAAAGTGAGAGCTGGTCGATGGCACCAAGAAGGACCTTGGGAGCCTTCTTATTATAAAAGAAGCAAGGTTTTATTAAACTGCTCCTGAAAATGAGGGCAGAAACAAGGCTGGGGATGTCCGGGGCACTGATGGTCTGCGCTGACCTTGACTCTTGAAGCTTGCCTTCTCTGCTCTCCCCTCCCCAGGGGTAGAGGAGAATGGTAGAGCACTTCATGTCTTGATGGACACCTTCGGCTCTTCGGGGCCCCTCGGCTTGACAAGGTGTTTTGATAGAAGGTCAATTGAAGGTCTGCTTTGATAGAAGATCTGTTTGGTTGGAGGTCCTGAATAGGTAGCAATGGTCCAAGTTGACAGTTCAGGTGACAGGTGGAGTATACAAGGATGGGAGGATGGAGACAAAAGGAATGCTGGGGGTGGTCACTGGCCTGTTTAAATACCCTTCAGGAGGGGGGCGACTAGGGATTATTTAATCAGGGGAGGGGTCGTGTCTGGGGTACTGTCATGCAAATGGGGTCTTGAGATTTTGCAGCTTTGATAGGTGGGTAGGGAATGGGCCAGGCCAATGAAGAGCATTCCCTTATTGACCAATCGGGTGGCCTTGGGTAGCCAATCAGATTGAAGGAGGCCACCCTAGAGCTGGGCTGTTTCGGGGCCAGTTTGGGCTACTCAATGGGAGGGGTAGGAGTGAAGGACCTAAATGTGGGGCAAAGTTGACCCGTTGCCATCTTGCCCCATAGGGTTTAATGAGGGAAAAGAACCAGGATGTAGGCTAAAGGTCACCAGCCTGGAGGACAGCAGTCAGCCTCCCAAGAGGGCCAGATGGGCCTTTTTCTTGATGATACTTTTACCTTCCAAGGCTCTTACTCCCTGGAGGATAGACGTTAGCCCTCCAGGGAGATGGGACGGGCCCTTGCCTCGGGGAGAAGATTCTCTTACATCTTCTTCTACAATTAATAATGAAATCAAGAATTGGGTCTGAATGTCCATCACCTCTTTTGGTTCTTGTTACCTTAGGAAAAGAATAATGGAAGAACAAGCTGGGTAGAAAGGAGAGGTTAAGTTTATAAAGTGAGTGATCTGAAACATGGCCGGTTTTCGGGGTTCAAGAATGTCCTAAAAAATGACCAGTTTCTTGGGAATATTTTTCTTGAGGGATGGTCATTCCCCTAAGACTGAAAGAAAGAATACATTAGGAGAAAGTGAGGTGTTGCCTGTCATGAACGTCTGCCTGTGTACCGAGGTCCAGCCGGGTGAAGGGGAGAGCCGAGGATGAAGGAGACAGAGAGGCCAAGACTGATGGTCTTGAGCAAAACTTTATTCTCTAAACTCACGTTTATATAGTAACTCAAGGAGACACAAAAGACAGCTCACAAGGTAACTGCAGTCAAAAAGTTAATGATCAACTTAGTTAGCATTGCAGAAACAGATTAATCCTAAAGAGACAGTGAGGGAACCCAAGCCTCTGATGTGCTGATTCCTTACTCCACAGGTAGCAGAGCTTCCTGTTATGGTCACGTAGTGAGCAGTCTGTCACGTAGCCATTTATGCAGGCATTGCCTTTTAACTCATGTCGGGCCTATGGCTCCCGACAGCTCCCCCTTATTATAAGCACCTTATGATGCTGCCTGTCTTAGGTTGTCGGGGCTAATTCTTATGCTTACCCGTCATGGGGGCATTGATTGTGATCAGTGTCCCTGTTTTAGGTTGCTAAAAGAATTGCCTCCATCTTACCCGTCATAAGCTATACATCATATCTGGGCGCAGGGAGCATTTTAAGCTGTAAGGCATGAATTCTTCCTGCAAACATGTTCAAGTTGTTTGTGACCAAACGAAAGATCCAAGGAAAGCACATACAACATAGAGTAATGAGGCCAATAATACATCCTAAGGTGGATAGAGTTCCCCAAAAGGAATTCCACGAATAATTTATTTATCGAATAATTGATAATTTATCAAAGAACTCAGCTGCCACCTTTTCGGTGGTGACATCCAGCCGAGGGGCTTGTTGCATATGAAGTATCTGTTTATGGAGTGACATTAAGTCCAGACTTTCATTATAATTGTTCCATATTCCCATTAAATGTTTCCTAATTTTGTTCCAATTATACAGGCTTGCATTATATTGTAACTTAGTGACACAAATAGCAGTATAAGCATTATGACATTCTAATTTTTGTCTAATTCTGATTTGTTGAATTTCGGATCCCATAAGCATAACAGTATCATATAAAGCATTTAGTTTATGTTCCATTTTTTCGTTAACAGATTTCCGTTTTGCCCAATTATCAGTAACATTATTCATCATGGTATTGACAAACGTTGCAGTTTGAATATTTTGTGTTAAGGCTACTGCTGCAACTGTAGAACTAACAATCACTGTAACTAAGGAAACTATTCCAACGATTAACCATTCAATGAATCTTTTGTGACGGGCTAAAATCATTTCCTTGATTTCCAGCAAAGTTTGCATACCAGCTTCACTATACCATTCTTCTGACAAATTAACAGGCAGCATAATAAATGAAGGATTATAAAGAACAAGCAATTGTTGGCCTAACCCAATGCCATCTATACAATTAGTCAGATTACAATTAGTACAGTTAACATCAAAATTTTCAGAAGTATAGTTAACAGATACATTTCCTACAACAAGTAGATATGGATCTGGAACACAAGCTCTAAGATTACCAGATTTAACCGTAGGTTTAGACGGTGTAAAATTCCCAATAGTGGAAACATTAACAGTTCCCATGGCCAATATTAGTCTCCATAAGTCTTTATGGTAATTGCGATGATCTATAGTCCAAAGTCTTTCTGTTAGTCCTTTTAAAGAATTGTTTTCGAACGGTGCCCAGTCTGTGATAGAAAAATTTGTTCCTGGAACCTGTATCTTGGTTCTGTTTCCCCATGACATAACTCCCATTGGGGATGTCGCTGAATTCCTTTGTTGATTTATCCCCTAGGTGGAGCATTATCATGTTGAGTAACGTTATCTAAATTTAAGTAGTAACCAGTTATGTTCCATTGTGTGGAATTCTTATGTTGTTCGGAGACACAAACGGTTTGTGTGTAAGGAAGACAACCAGGAATCGAAACATTGTCCCCTTTGGGAAAACACATAAGTAAACCATTGCCAAGTCCAGTATAGTTGTATGGAAATGACTGAGGAGTGATGTGTCCGTCCGAATCTCCATCTACTAACTGAGTTTGATTAACATATACCTTGAATGCCGGATCATCCCACGCCACAGGATACAAAATCGGAGGATTAGGCACCTAGGCCCAATAGGTTTCATTCTTGCATTGGGCTGGGACTAGTATGTCGCACCAAACGCTCAGGAATCCAACGAGGAGAATCAGCATCCTGTGGAAAAACACAAACATGTCCTTGTCCCCATATCAACACGGGGTCGGGTCCTTTCCATTGATTATCCATGGGGTCTCTCCATTGAACCCATGCTTTTTGTTTAGTAACAGCAGAGAAATGTCTATCAGCTGTCGAGCGTCCATCATGGTCCAAAATTAAAAAATTTAAAATAAACATTATATGTGCAGCATAATTATTTGGGGAGGCTGGGTATAGCTCTCCCTTCTTAATTTTATTTAAATAATTTTTAATATCATGATGACACTGTTGGACAATGCCTTGTCCTTGAGGATTATAGGCAATGCCGGTTTTATGAGCAATACCAAAGATTTTAAGAAAATGTAGAAATTGGTTACTAACATATGCGGGGGCATTATCAGTTTTAATTAATTTAGGTATTCCAAGGATAGAGAAGGCTGACAAACAATGACGTATAACGTGTGTCGCCTTTTCTCCAGAAAGGGGGGAAATTACTGTGTAACTGGAAAAAGTATCAATGATAACATGAAGATATTGTAATTTACCAAAACTAGGAACATGAGTAACATCCATTTGCCAAATGTGATTAGCTTGTAGACCTCTAGGATTTACTCCTATAAGAGGAACAGACAAGAATGGCTGACAGTCAGGGCAATCTTTAACTATAGTTCTAGCAGCTTCTCTAGTGACACCAAACAATTTCTGTAAGTACCTACTATTAGCATGATGTTTTTTATGAAAGTCTTGGGCCTGATGAAGATTAGCCATGCCAATGTGTGCATCAGCAAGGTCATTCCCTATGGAAAGGGGCCCAGGTAATTTAGAATGAGCTCGAATATGTGTGATGAAAAAGAGATGGCTTTGAGCATTTGGAGAGACTGAATTTTATGAAAATAATTTAAAATAACAGAATTAGCTGTTTTAATGATAGGTACGGTTTCAAGAACCTGTAAAGATTGAACAATATATGCACTATCACAGTATATGTTAATAGATTCAGAATGAAATTGTTGAAAAACTGACAATACAGCTAAAAGTTCTGCTTGTTGAGCAGAATGACCAGGGCAAGC
>VMDO01008306.1:0-51543 GCA_007922755.1 Pedetes capensis | reverse complement strand
CAAAATTATTTACAGGGCCATAGACGGCCTTACCCTTTGAAGAGCCATCGGTGAAAATAACCAAAGCATTAGGGATAGGATTTAAGGACGTAGGCGAGGCAAAACAAAAGTATGATGTTTTGCAAAATCAAGTAATTTATCTTGTGGGTAATGAAATAATATTTGGCCTGGATAATTGCCAACGGCTATTTGCCAGTTTGTACCCTTTACATACAAAATTTGGACCTGTAAGGCTGTGAAAGGGACTATAATATTAGTAGGCTCAAGCCCATAATAAAGAACGGCATCTCGTCTGCCTTGTAAGATTAAATGACATATAAAATGTAAATATGTACAAAGGACCTTCTTTGGAGTAACGGAGAGATGTAACCATCTTTGAGGCCCAGATTGCCATAATAGTCCTGTAGGAATATCAGGAGTCGGTAACACACTGTGGGGTGCACGCCTCCCGGTCCGGCGTGAAGGTTCGGACGGGCTGCACCGCTGCGCACGCAGATACTAAACACAATTCACTCAGGACCCTCAGGTGAGGGGCGCAGACTCCCGCGGCCCTCGGGACCCCGGAGGAGACGGGAGAAAGGAAAAGCCTCAGGCGCTTTTGCCTTCCAGGGACAAACACCTGTGTTGGTTGTCTCGGTGGTCAGGAGGAGACAGCTGCCGCTTCCTCGGTGATCAGACGGAGAGCAGGTTCTTTTCCTTGTCGAGGATTGCGACGGGAGAGCATTATTTCCTCATCAAAGGTTCGGGGGAGAGCAGCGGGAGAGGCGCTTCCTCATCTGTGGTCCGGGCAGGAACAGGTGAGAAGGGGCAGAAAGGGATGCCAGAAAGGCTGTGCCAAAAAAGGGTAGAGCTGCCGCAGCGCAGCTCTTTATATAGTTCGCCCACGGAATGGCCTGAGCCAATCAGCCTTCATCCCAATTGTCCAATCAGGAAGGGTTTTGTACAAACATGCAACCAAGTAGATTTCTAATTTACAAACCAGATATTCAAACGCCATTTTCCCAGTTTGGGAGTTTTTACCAATTTCCTCCCAATTTTTCCCTACACACACAGAGAGAAAAAGGTTGATTATAATTAAAACATTTAAGAGAGGCTGGTTGAATGGCGGTGTTAACAAGATCTAAGGCCTTAATGGCTTGAGGAGTAAGGGCTCTAGGAGATAAGGGATTTGAATCACCTTTTAATATGTTAAATAAAGGCTGCAACTGGATGGTAGTTAATTTTAAATAAGGTCAAATCCAATTGATATCTCCCAGCATCTTTTGGAAGTCATTTAAGGTTTTTAAATGAGAAGTTTTTATGGATATCTTTTGAGGATATACACAATTTTTATTTAGTTTGTTACCTAAATATATGGATCAGTCATCTGAATTTTTTCTTCAGCAATAATTAGCCCAAATGAATGTAATTGAAGTTTCAAGAATGTAAGGCAACTACTTAGATATTCTTGATTTTTATGAGCTATTAAAATGTCATCCATGTAATGAATAATATAACAATCATATAAGACACGCACCTCTGTGAGTGCTAAATGTACAAACTTTTGACAAAGAGTGGGAGAATTAGCCATGCCTTGGGGCAAAACTTTCCATTGATATCTTTGCATAGGGGCTTGTAAATTGACAGACGGGACATTGAAAGCAAAGCATTTGCAATCTTGAGGAGCTAAATGAATAGTATAAAAACAATCTTTTAAATCAATAATTACTTTATAAGTGTTTTCAGGAATAGCAGTAGGATTAGGGAGTCCTGGTTGAAGTGCTCCCATAGGTTCCATAGTGGAATTTACTTTTCTTAAGTCTTGTAAAAGTCTCCATTTTCCAGATTTTTTCTTTATAACAAAAATAGGGGAATTCCATGGAGAGGTAGAGGGCTCAATATGTCCCTTTTGTAATTGTTCCTTTATTAATTCATTGTTGTTGTTGTTGTTAGGTGCCGTCGGGTCGGCATCCGACTCATAGCGACCCTCATAGGGTTTTCAATGGCTGACTGTTTCGGGATTGCCTTGGGAGTGGATTGCCAGGCCCTTCTCCCATTTTTGCGGTGCTGGGAATCAAACTTGGGACCTCAGAGACTGCAGCGCAGCGCTCTACCCACTGAGCCAAATCCCAGCCCTTATTAATTCATTAGCCGCCTGTCTTTTTTCTGATGTAAGGGGCCATTGATTGACCCAAATTGGCTCATCAGTTTTCCATATAATAGGGTCAGCATAAATTACAGGCGTGTCAATGGCCCCTAGGAAAAACCCAATCCAAATTGATTATTTTTAGGAGTTACTTTAAGGGGTTCAATAATACCTTGTTGATACTTTCCTAAGCCCCTTTTTGGATCGAAATTTTGGTGACACATCATAGCTGTAACTCTTTCATTGGGGCTATATAAAAATACTCTCATTTGTGATAGAATATCCCTGCCCCATAAATTTAATGGAATTCCTTCCACTATAAAGGGTCGTACTAAACCAGAATGGCCCTCATTATCTTCCCAGGCAATTAATTCAGAACTTTGTTTAGGATTGTCTGATTGCCCTATTCCCACTAGGTGAGTCAAGCTATCAGTAACAGGCCAATGAGGGGCCACTCATGAGCAGATATGATAGTTACATTGGCTCCAGTGTCCAGGAGGCCTTCAAAAATCCTTTCTTTTAATTTTTATTTTAATTTGGGCTTAGTTTGTCCAATTGCCTGGACCCAATAGGCGTCTGAAGATCCAAAATTTTCTGGACCTCGGTGTTGTTTTTTGTATGGAAATTGTTTTACTTTTAAAGGTAACAATAATAATTGTGCAGTACGCTGTCCAGGAGCTATAGTAACAATTTGTCTGTCTACCTTAGCAATTACTTTAATTTCTCCCATATAATCATTGTCTATTATCCCTAGAAGGATAGTAAGTCCATTCAGCGATAAGCTGCTTCTACCTATTATGAGGCCATAATAATCTTATGGAAGAGGACCATAAATTCCAGTAGATAAGGCTTGGGGGCCCATTTCATAAGTTAATACGTGGTAGGAGGTGGAGTGGATGTCCAATCCGGCACTGCCTTCGGTTGCTCTACAGAGGCTTTGAACGGATTGTTTTGAGAAACAAATTGTACCCCCTGTTGTTTGTTCTGGGCCTGGGGCTGGCCCTTGTTTAAGTTTCCCCGCTGGATAGGCTGGCCATTCTTAGTCGTTTTAGATCTACATTCTGAAGCCCAATGATTACCTCTCTGACAAAGTGGACAAGGCCTGGGTGCCTTGGCGGGCTACTTAGTATTTTTACTCTGATTTTGAGCACAATCCTTCTTAAAATGACCATCCTGGCCGCAGTGAAAACATTTTTTAACACCACTAATTCCAGCTAAGTATTCTTCGAAATTTTTTTATTTCATCGCTAAAGCGGCCGCATACCCCTGAGTAACCAAGGGATCTATGTCAGAGCATAGCCTAATGAATTCATCTAGAGTGACCTTAGATTTAAAAGGTCGTAAAACCATTTTACAAGCACTATTCGCATTTTCATATGCAAAATGCTTGACCATGGTCATGCTATCCTCTGACTCTCCCAGGATACGACCAGAGGCTTGTAACAAACGGGCAACAAAATCAGAATAAGGTTCATTAGGCCCTTGCCTAACGTTGGACAAAGATTGGGGGGTTTTTCCGGGAGTGGCAATTTTTTCCAAGCCTTTTTTGCACATGTACTAATTTGTGCATACACACCAGGGTCATAAGCTATCTGTGCCTGGACATCTTCATAGGGAGCTTCTCCAGTTAACATTTCAAAGACTACGTTGGGATTTCCCTGTCCAGCATTAATACGTGCCATTGGAGAGGCCTCTTCATAAAATTCAGATTTCCAAATAAGGTAATTGCCAGATGTTAAGCAAGCATAAGTTAATTGTTTCCAATCAGCGAGGGGAAGGGTTCCCAAAGATTCCAAAATAGACAGTATAAGGAGCGTTGGGCCCATATTGAGATACGGCCATTTTCAATTCTTTTATGATCTTAAATTCAAGGGGCTCATGCGCTCGGACTTTGTTCCCTTGGGCATCCATTACTTCTACTACCGGGAACGGAAACCCTTGAATATCCTCTCCCTTTTCTGCTCCCCACTGCACCGCTTGTTGTAGTGGAGTAAGCGGAACTTTGGTGGTAGATGTAAAAGGTTTTAACGGAATTTGAGGAACTTGCGCCACTGCAATGGTAGCAGGGTCAGGTGTAAAATATTCCTTAGATGGGTTAGTATACTGTGGGTTATAAGATGGAGCTGATGGCTCCAAGATCTGAGATGACTGTTGTTTTTCCAACAAAGTCAATCAATCTAGAATATCTTTCAATTTTTTCTCAGTTTCAGTTTCTGACTTACCTTGTCTTTCTGCTAGAAAGACTGCGGCTCTGGGGGAGGAGGAAGCCACTCATCCTCTTTATTATCCCCTTGAATGTTGCCGCAATTGGCTAAATTGGGATATAACCCTCCTGGGCAATCAGGCTTTTGATCAATAATAGGTTCTTCCTCTAAGGTCGAGGCTTGTTCATGGTTACTTTCAATTTCTTCCTTTAGTTTATCTAGTTCATTCCTGATGTCAATTGCATCTCGGACCAATCGCCATAAGGCAAAAGTATCAGCTGGTACTTTTACAGGTCCATTGTCCTCATAATATTCCTGTAATTCTTTTCCTACTTTAGACCATAATTTCAAGTCAACTGTGCCATTTTCAGGAAACCAAGTACATACACGAGCAACAAATTCTAAGAAATGCAAAAGTTGTTGAGGTTTTATCTTTATGCCTCGTACCTTTAAAATGTGCTGTAATGAATGTACATACAGCATTCTTCCTGACTTATTGCCCATCTTCGTCTCCAATGCCCCTTTGCTTACCTAGCTTCTAGTGAGCAGTAAGGGGTCCGTCGGACATGTCTCTTGTACCTTCAGGGGAGCCCCACGTTCAGGCGCCACGTACCGCGGTCCAGCCGGGTGAAGGGGAGAGCCGAGGATGAAGGAGACAAAGAGGCCAGGACTGATGGTCTTGAGCAAAACTTTATTCTCTAAACTCACGTTTATATAGTAACTCAAGGAGATACAAAAGACAGCTCACAAGGTAACTGCAGTCAAAAAGTTAATGATCAACTTAGTTAGCATTGCAGAAACAGATTAATCCTAAAGAGACAATGAGGGAACCCAAGCCTCTGATGTGCTGATTCCTTACTCCACAGGTAGCAGAGCTTCCTGTTATGGTCACGTAGTGAGCAGTCTGTCACGTAGCCATTTATGCAGGCATTGCCTTTTAACTCATGTCGGGCCTATGGCTCCCGACACCTGTGTGTGCCCAGTGTTGGGATAGAGAAGGCTTAGGTCATACAAGCTGCTTTTGTTGAAAGAGTCAGATGGGATGATTTGTGTGAAAGACCAGAGATAGAGAGGTCATGGGAGGGAACATGGACTCTCTCATGTGGTAAGGAAGTTGGCTCTGGAGTGAACTGGTAATGGAATCTTTAGGGAGGGTTAATTTTTTTTTCTTAAGTGTCTGAAGAGATTTTGGACTTAGTAGTAGGAGTTGTAGTTTGGGAAAAGGGTGCAGTGGCAGGAGCTGGTGTAGCTTGGGAGGTGGCAGGTAGAGAGGGAGGAGTATCATGGGAGCTGGGTGGCAGCAGCATGGGTAATATTTATTGGCCGGAGAGAAATGTATAGGGAGATTCACAGATGGGCCTCCATTGCTGTAGAGGCAGGATGGGAAATCCAAAAGAGGTGAATAGGAAAAAGATAAGAAACCTTATTCCTCAAAAAGCAGTGTGTGGAAGTTAAGGCTGAGGCCCCTCATAGAAGGTGTAAAATGTAATGTTAGAGTAGGAGTGAACAGGCTTTTTGGAAAGGTATCCAGAGAAGAGAAAGAATTTTCTCTTTTCTTTTTTGTCTTTCCCCCATTTTTCAAGTCCATGAGTTTAGGTAGAGACAGTGGGAAGAGGGAGGAGAAAGGGGGTGGCAGCAGTGGAGACCATTGGGGTAGTTGAATCAGGAGACATCCGCTGTAAGGGAGAGAAAAAGCCTGAGGAGAGAAAAAAAACTGAAGATAGGTGAATCTCCCTCCACTTTCCATTAAGGTGAGGGAAATTATCCTAATCAGTTAAGATATTAACATTAAAGTTTCCCTTTTTTGGCCAGATTGAATTATTCTTTAACTTGTGTGGGGTCTTTTAGGTTTATTGTAGGATTGGAGACCTATAAATTAGCCAGAAAGCAGCCCCACAGAGTATACTTTTGGGGGAGGACAGTTCTGCTTCCTTTTCAAGGGAAAATAACAAGTCTGGGCATCAGTGTCCTTGGGACTCTGGATGTTGCTGGATAAATGAACAGTGACCAGAGGAAAAGGGTGTCCCCAGTTTTCCACACTGCTCAAGCCCTTGGGGCTTGGAAATCTTGGTCCTGATGTCAGATCTTATAGAAAAAAATGGATTAGAAGGGAGATGGTCAACCAAGATTGGAGGGGAATGGATGGAAACAGGAGTTCAGAGAATTATAGGGAAAACTGATTAGTCATCTACTGGATGGCATAATTTCCTATGGAGGTCAGAGGTTGTGAGCTGGTTCCATCATGACCATGTGTGGGGGTGAGGGAAGTCAGAATTCATGCGCTAAACAGAACCACATTGTTTTTTGGGTTTTGGCACCAAATGATGAGAAATGCTTGTGGGGCAAGGATCCACAGACACAAGAGAAAGCACTCTGACCTGTAGAGTAACATGTTTATTTGGGAAAAGTAAAGACTGGGGGTGAGAAAGGAAAAGAATCTACCCTGCAGCAGTATGGGAAGAGGGAGAAAGATGGCTACTACTGCAAGGAGCTGACTGATGCTGGGGGTTATATAGTGCAACGGAGCCCTGGTGAGAAGCAAGGGGGAGGATTTTTGAAATGGTGTATTCTTTTGTGCAATTGACAGACAGGGAAAATTCTCACCTTGGGGACCAGTTTACTTTAAAATGTTTTGGCTACCTGCTTTTGGATGTTATTTTGGCCTCGTGGCCTTATATGTGTTTTTGTTCTCTAACATAGATCTTCACTAATCAGCTTGGTATAAGAACCTGTAGTCTTCTCAAACATTTTCTGTTCCATGGTCCTGTGCAGATGGTTTTAATTCTAGTTCTTCCATGTGTTCAGTTCCTTTTAGATGATTTCATTGCCCTAAGGCTATATCGGGCTGGGATTTAGCTCAGTTGGTAGAGTGCTGCGCTGTAGTCTCTGAGGACCTGAGTTCAATTCCCAGCACCGCAAAAATGGGAGAAGGGCCTGGCAATCCACTCCCCAGACAATCCCGAAAAACAGTCAGCCATTGAAAACCCTATAGAGGGTCTCTATGAGTCGGATACCAATTCCATGGCACCTAACAACAACAATAACAAGGCTATATCACCCCTGCTTTTCTTAGGGCCTGAGGTCTTGTGTTATTTTTCTCTACCCATAATGTGTTTCCTTCACTGCCAGTGCATCTACAGACCTCCATCAGTTCTCATGCCATAGTGTTCACCACTGCTTATGGTGGCCTCCAACTTGATGTCCAAACTATACTCCATTCCTATTAGTGCTCTGAGTTAGGCAAGACAGAAAAAAGTCTCTTGATCAGCTCCTAGAGAAACCAGCATATTGCAAGTTCTCTTGTACCCAGCGACTTGACCCCAGAAAAATACTCCAAGACACAAATGGATTGGGAGCGGAAGGAAGCTTTAATAGACTGATCAGGCCGCAGTCCTTAGTCCTGGGAGTAGATTTAGAGGGAACAGCAGCTCAGGTCTGGTCAGTTCAGATTTTACAGGGCAGTTTAAGGGGTGGGGGAGTACAATGTAAGTTTCCATTTTCCAGAGCTCAGCCCTTTACAGGAATTCCCCAAATTTGACCTTTTACAAGGTTATTTTGTGACACCACCTTTTTCTTAATCTAGCCCTTAGGCAGGCACAACCATCCTGTGACACAGCTGCACTTATCAGCTTTTGTTGAGGGCTGATTTTCAAGGAACCAGTGATCTTCCCCCAACTTACTGGGGGTTGAACCCAGGGCCTCGTGCTTGCATGCTTTGCAAGTGTTGGATCACTGAGCTTCCCTCTCAGCCCATTTTTTTACTTTTTTAAGATAGGGTCTCGCCAAATTACACAGACTACCTCTGGCTGAATTTGTGATCCTCCTGCTTCTGCCTCCCCAGCCGCTGAGATTACAGGTGTGCACCACTGTGACCGGCTTGGAACCAGTGATTTTAAAGTGACCTTAGGCCTGCTCTCGCATTTCCACTCTTTCTTTCTATCCTGATGTGCTGTTGTTAAGTTCTGTCAAGTTAGGTCTGACACATAGTGACCATCATAGGATTTTCGGTGGCTTATTGTCTTGATATTTTTTTCCAGAGTGGACTGCCACATCCTTCTCCAATTTTTGCAGTGCTGGGGGTCAGAACCTGGGTCTTCAGGAAGTTTGGAGCAGCACTCTACCCACTGAGCTAAACCCCACCCCCTATCCTGATGTAGGAGCTGGGAATCCAGTAGTTTTCTTCCTCCCTTGCATGGTGTACTGGGGAGGGAGTCGGGCAAGCACCAGAAAAAACACCATTAAATTCTCCACTGTTTTGATTATAACTTTTTTCTTGGTTAAGCATTCACTTGGTTCTGCAGCTGATTTTCTGGTTTCTAAAGTTCTCACATGGCTATTTTGTTCTATATGTTGTTGCTTTTTTGGTGTTTACCTACAGCGATGAGTTCTGGAAGCTTAGTAGTCTACCATCTTGTGGACATCCTCTGGCTGAACATGGCATCACTTAACAACCCTGCTATATCTGCTTTCTAAGTGCTGAGATTGCAGGCATGTGCCACCATGCCTTCTCCAGGCTCAGTTGTGTTTTGAAATGACCATTTGTTGATCATGTCTTTGTTTTCTCATAACTGTTTCATTAATTTTTTTTAGCTATATTTTTCTTCTCTTTCTTTTTCTTTGTTTTTCCTCTCTTGTTCTTTTCACAACTTCTTTTTAAATTAAATTAAATTTTTTTTGAGGTAGAGTGTTACTATGTAACATACCTCAGGCCACCCTCAAACTCAAAATCGTCCTGCCTCAAGCCTCCCAAATGCTGGGATTACAATTCCCAGTTTCCAGCTTCTTGAATTGAAAAAATTATCCCACTGATTTTCAACTTTCCTTCTGTTTTTAAATAAATACACTTAAGGTAGTGTGATCCTGTTGTACCCAGCTCGACCCCAGAAAAATACTCCAAGACACAAACAAACTTATCGGGAGCAAAAAAGCTTATTTAGACCTGCCAGCTGGCTACTTTCAGTCCTAGGAGTGGACTTGCAGAAAACAGCACCCGAATCACTTTGGTTAGAGGCTTTATAGGGTAGGGGCGGAGAAGCAGAATTATAGAAGCAGAAACTTTTTTTACTGTAAAAGGGTGTGTGTGTGGGGTACAAAGTACAAAGTAAGTTTGTGTTTCCCAGAGTTTGGGCCTTTGCAGGAATTCCCTGAATTTGACTGTTTACAAAGTTATCTAGTGCTGCCACATTTTTCTTAATTCAGCCCTTCTGCAGGCTCAGCCATCTCATGACAGATCTGCCCTTATCAGCTTCTACTGAAGACTAGTTTCAAGGAACCAGAGTGATTTTGAAGTGACCTAGGCCTGCTATCACATTCCTTTTCAAGTACCATTGTGGTTATATCAAGTTAATTCTGATATGTAATAGATTTTTATTTCCTGTTTTCTTTCCTTTGTGATTCTTTACCTTATTTCTCAGTTCACATAAGAGGTATAGTGTTTCTTGTAACAATTTTTATTCATTTAAGAATTTTAATTATACTTTATTTTCTAACTTCCACTATAATTTAACTTACATGGAAATGTAGACATAGTGTGGCCATGGAGTCACAAACCTGTGATCCCAGCACTTTGGTGGTGGAGGCAGGAGGATTCACACAAGTTCAAGGCCATCCTGACTTACATAATAAGTTCCAGGCCAGCCTTGGCTACATAGCATGACATTGTCTCAAAAAAAAAAAAAAAAAAAAAGAAAAGAAAAGAAAAGAAAAAATAAAGTAGCGGTAGAAAATGTTTTTGTTTGCTTTTTCTTTTTGCACTTGTTTTCTAAATTGCTTTCTATTTAGAAAATGATCTGGTGATTTTAAAAATTAAAAATTTTATAAAATTTAATTTTAAAATTAAAAATTTAAAGTTAGTTATCATTTACTTTTGTTGTTAGATGCTGTTGAGTTGGGTCAGACTCATAGCGATCCTTATAGGATTTTCAATAGCTGATTGTTTTGGGAGTGCACTACCATATCCTTCTCCCATGTTTGTGGTGCTGGGGATCGAACCCTGGTCCTCCGAAGGTGTGGAGCAGCACTCTACCAACTGAGCTAAACCTCAGCCATTTTACTTTATAGGTATTATAAAATTTATTTCCATAAATATTCCTTGTGTTGTGCGTTTGGGATGAATTTTCTAACTGTTGGAGGCCAAACTTTTTATAAGGATTAACAGATCAAGTTTGTTCTTCTATTTCTTACTAGTGTGTTAGTACATATACACATTATTAAAGAAATTATACCTTCTGTTTATGTTGTTTTTCTATACTTTTTTACCTCTTTGCCTGCTTTGATTCTTTTAGGTACTTTAAGTATTTCTAAATTGGAATCATTTTTGATTTACAAGGTTGGGATTTTATAGATAGGTGAAGATATAAATTTTAGCCCTAAACTTCTATGAATGTTGGTTTATACAAATTAGAACCCGTGTGATTCCTGACTTTGTGATCACTTAATTACTGCTTTAATTTTTAGTTTCCTGTTTGTTATTTAGCCTTGGTGATTTTTCTTAATTTCTTGGAGCTCAGTTTTGCATATAAAAGTTCTTTATTTTATCAAGTTTCCTGTAGTAATTTGTGGAAGATTAGCTGTTCTGCATGTTATTCAGCACAGAAATTGATAGAGCTGGCCTGGATTTTTGGATCTTTTTTTTCCCTACCTGATGTAGATCCTTTAGTAGTTTTCAGATATTACCTGTCAATGACAGTGGGAGATATGACTCAATATTGCTGGCTGTGCAGCATGTACCTCCACTCTGATGTAGTTGACTTATGCTGCAGAAAAGAATTTCAGGATGAGATAATATGAAGCAAAGTTGAGATTTATTTTTTTATTTTATTTTATTTACTGTGCAAAATTTTAATTTATAAATATTAGTGGGGTACAGAGTAATAAGTCATTTGTTGAATCCATTATGGAACTATTAAATCACTTTTCCTTATACATTCATCATCTTACATAATTTACAGAATAGTATAACCTAAAGAAAAGAAAAAAGGAATTTCAATTAATATGCAATGAAAAACATGCCATCATGAGTTATATTCTTATTGAATTTTTCCTTCCTCCACCCTTTTCCCCCATGTGTTCATATAGTTGCATCCTTTATTTTGATATTTTCCTTTCCTTTTTACCCCTCTACGTTATTTCCTGTCCCCATCTCCCCTTCTCCAAGCTTTGCTCCTACTGGATGATCGCTTCCCCTCTTCTTTCTGATTTCCTAGTATTTTCCCTTCTTAGATAGATATGATTGTTCCTTTTTATATCTAAATATGTACAAGTATATATTTTTTTCTTTAGAGAGATTTAACTCCCACATATGGGTGAAAATATGGCATTTCTCTTTTTGAATCTGGGTTAATTTGCTTAAAATGATGTTCTCCAGTTAAGTTGAGATTTATTAAGAAAGAGAAAGTACACATCTGGGGAATAGGTATGGCTTCTTAAGAGAGTCAGTTGCCTTTTAAGTGTCCTAACAATAGGTGTATATATGGTTTTCTGGCTTTGGAAGTTACATTGGTCAAAAGGTGTTATCTATATCTAAGTTTAAAAGAGTAAGTAAAGATGCTTTAATATACTTATTTTTGATGTAAATTTTCTTTAGTAAATGAGATTATAAAATGGTTTTTGATGTACATTTACATAGAAGAGTTTATCAGATTAAAAAATAGATTAAAAAACGTCAAAGGATTCTTACTATACACAAGTCACAAGGAGGTCAAGATATGTTTTACTGTAAACACGGTGGGTAATGTCATTTGTGAGATTTTTCTTAGAAAATTACAAATTTACAAATGAGAAAGTGGTCCTGATAAGATTATAGAGTGGCATGAGAAAACCGAAATTGCTTCAAGAGATTTAGGAGTTGGGTAAAATAAAAAATTTGTTGTTATAGCAAAGTCAGCCCAAACAAACAAGTCCCCTCAGGACTGACCCTGAATTTTAGTGTTCCTGGGATTATATAGTTTACCGGGTGGGGATTGTGGGCTGAAACCACATGTGCATAGCCTATGTGACCATCTGTAGGTGGGTTAGGCATGACTTTAACTGAATTAAGCTAGTTTACATGGGGCAAGAGGGCTGGAATTTAGCTCAGCTGGTAGAGGGCTGCGATGCAGTTTCTGAGGACCCAAGTTCAATTCCCAGCATCGCAAAAATGGGAGAAGTACCTGGCAATCCACTCCCAAGGCAATCCCGAAACAATGTGCCATTGAAAACCCTATGCTGGTCGCTGTGAGTGGGACTGGACTAGAGGGCACCTAACAACAACAACAACAACCTGGGGCAAGAAGTTAGGAAATGACTAACAGGGTGGAGAGTACAGACAATAAGCCAAGCTTAGCAATTGTAAGAAATTGAGAAATGGCTATGAAAACAGGCAGATAAGAAGCAAGGAGATGGGAGGTGACTCACAGGATGGAATGTATAAGTTTTAACAAGGAACATCAAATTCTAGTAATGACATTTTAAGCAAACATTATGACATCTTAACTTTTGAGTTTAATTTTTCTACAATTAAACTCAAAGGTCACATATGTTTTTGGTCTTAAGTATGATTCCTTGGCTGTGTTATCACTCTTATCTGAGATATCCCTCAGAAAAGGGACAGTACCCAATGGTTTTTGTTAGTTGCGTAGAAACTCTTAACTCCTACTGTTGTTGTTCTTGTTAGGTGCCGTACCCTACATACATAGGGGAAACATTATTGTCAGTACTTCTCTGCTGTTCATAGGGTTTTCAATGGTGGATTGGGTTTTGGGAGTGAGTTGCTGGGTCCTTTTCCCAAGCCTGTAGCACCTGGTGTTCCCAGGCGGTCTCCCATCCAAGTACTAACCAGGTTTGACCCTGCTTAGCTTCCGATATCTGACAGGGTACTAGCCAGCAAGAAGTGCAAACCAGATTTCCCTAGTGTCTGGCCAGGGGCTCCTTTATCTTTTTGTCCTGCCTCATTACTTTTTCACTGCTTTTGCTAAACTTTAAACCTTCCTTTTTTCTTTTTTTTCCCTTTATTAGTAAATGATGATAGGGGTACAGATTAATACAGCATTGGCTTTTTCTATTATGCATCCTTTACATCACTTCTAGTAATACTTTCATCAACCCACAAAGTTTATGGAACCTTATGGCTAGTTTGTAGTTAAACTCTAATACTTATTTGGGTTATCTTCCCCTATTTTTCCAACATACTCATGAAGTTGTGCTGCTTACATTGAGATTGACCTCTCCCCCTTCATCCCTCCTCATTGACCCTCTTCTCCATCCTATCTTCTCCAATCCTGGCTTCCCTCTACTAGATCTCTCTCTCCTCCTTTCCACTCCTTAAAGTGTCCCTTGTATGCTAAGTTTAATTGTGCATTTTTATATTTCAATTTAAGTATAGGATTTTTTTCCTTCAAGTATGATTCAGCACCCACATATTGTTGTAGAAAAATTAAAATCAAAAGTTAACATGTCATAATGTTTGCTTAAAATGTAATTACTAGAACTTAATGTTCCTTGTTTAAAACTTACTTTCCATCCTGTAAGTCACCTCCTGCCTCATTGCTTCTTATCTGCCTGTCTCCACTGTTGGCCACTGCCTCATTTCTTGCAAAATCTAACACCTAACAACAGCAACAACATTTCTTGCAACTGCTAAACTCAGTTTGTTGAGTATACTCTCCACCTGTTAGCTACTTCCTGATTTCTTCTATCATGTTAGCATTACCTGCCTATTTCCATTGTAACTAGCTTAACCCACCTACAGATGATCATGTAGGCTTTGCACATGTGGTTTTAGCTGATAACCCCCATCCTGTAAACTATATAATCCCAGGAGAACTGGGGTTTGGGGTCAGTTCTGAGAGGACTCATTTCTGTGGGCTGACTTTGCTATAGCAATAAATTTTTTTATTTTACCCAACTCCCAAGTTTCTCGAAGTACTTTAGGTTTTCTCAGGCTGCTTCATTAGGAAGGGGGTACACAGCAGGAGGTGAGCAGGGGATGAGGGACACTTCATCTGTATTTACAGCTGTTCCTCGTTGCTCCCATTACCACCTTGAAGCATCCTGAAACCTGCCTTTGCCTTCTGTGGAAAAATTGTCTTCCATGAAACTGATCTCTGGTACCAAAAATGGGAGCTGCTGCTGTAGAACCTGTCTCTCAGCCAGTGAGTGGCTTGGCCCAGGTTGTTTTTTGTTCTGGTGCCTCTGATCTTTGCCATTGTACTGCTTTAGCCTTGAGCAATGGTTATAGCTTTTCCAGTCTTCTTTAACAGGCAGGAGAGCTTTGTTCCAACCCCTGACTTCTCAAAAAGATCCTGACTTTGTTCATTTTCCCTATGCTATGAGTTGATTTTATCTCTACCATTAGAGTTAATTTCTTAACCATAAGCAGTAAGATTTCAAAAATAGACAACTTGCATGTTTCTACTTGCTTCTGTTTCCTCTATGGTTATAGGCAGTTAAGCTACTACTGTGGTATAGTGGACAGTATGTTTGGTTCTAACTGGATAACTTAAGTCCCTGGTTCTTTATTTTTAGATGAGGATAATAACTTCGATAGCAGTTATGAAGTGAAAATATTATATATGTAATAGTGCTTTATGGGGCTGGGATTTAGCTCAGTTGGTAGAGCGCTGCACTGCAGTCTCTGAGGTCCTGAGTTCAATTCCCAGCACCACAAAAATGGGAGAAGGACCTGGCAATCCACTCCCAAGGCAATCTCGAAACAGTCAGCCATTGAAAACCCTATAGAGGGTCTCTATGAGTCGGATACCAATTCCATGGCACCTAACAACAACAACAACAATAGTGCTTTATAACCAAGAAATATATTTAAACTTTAGGTTATTTGTTGTTGTTGTTGTATAATTGTAGCATTTGTGGTATTACTCTGTTTAAATCTGCTTTTGATTTTCAGGTTGTTCCATTGACCTGCCATGTATGGCAACAGTCATACCAAGGCAATGTTAGAACACAAATTTCCAATGCTAATGCTGTGTCATTAGAAACAACAGCTCAGTGGGGTTCTGAGGATCATCAGGTATGTGTCTGGGGATAAACTGGCAAAGTATTTTTTCTTCTTATTAGCAGCGCAAGAAATTCTGTGCTGTGAAGAATGTAAAGAGGTAAATTACTCCAATATTTCCATTTTCTGATAGATCCTTATAACTATCTTAAGGTGACAAATGACTCTTTCTCAAACAACAACAAAAAGTCAATTGGGAGAGTATAACCGAGGAATCAGGTTTTAAGTCCACTGCTTTAAACAAAAAAACAAACAGAAATAAACAGAAATTGCTAAAAGAAAAATGGATTTATTTACAGTTTGGCTAAGCTGAGAAGACAAAAATAGTTCTAAAAATTGTCTTTAGCTTTCTTGTGGTAGTCTCATATCTTTTATAGGAAAGATAAGACCAAAATCTGAAACAAAAGCCAGGAAATATGTAGATTTAGCTGTGTATTAGGTCATTTCAAGCTATTGAAGTCTTTCTGGGAGAGAGAGATCCCTCCTTAGGCTAGCACCTCAGGCTCTCAGCATGGTGTCTCCTGCAGAACTTCCATTCTAGCATAAGATCTGTTATATTTGTTGTAATTATGAGTATAAGAGTTGCATTGTTTGACATTTTTACAAATCTCTTTAATGCTTGCCTTAAGTGGAAACTTGATATTAGGGTTCTCCAAAGAAACAGAATCAATAGGACAGTGATATATATGTATGTGATACACAAACACGTGTACATGCACAAAAGTTGGCTTTATTATGAGCAGGGTACAGAGAGAGAATGATCCTGTCGACACCTTCATTTCAGACTTCTGGCTTCTAGAACTGAATATATGTTTTTGTTGTTTTAAGCTGACTTTTTTGTCACTTTATTATGGTAACCCGTGTAACTAATATAGTTTATATTCCTAAAATAGTTTGATACTCTTTCAGAGCATGTGCATTAATTAATTTTCTGTTGCTATAACAAAATACCTAAGGCTGATAACTTTATAGATATGAGGTTTATTTAGTTCATGGTTCTGGAGATTCAAGAACTTGGAGATGACATCTCCTCAGCTGTGGTGAAGGCATTATGGTCACTGGTATCACAATGGCGGGAGCATGCATAGAAGAGATTGTAAGACAGAAGCTCTGGAGAGGTGAGGGGCCGGTCTTGCTTCTTTCCTTACCTCTTTTTTTCCTCTCCTCTCCTCATTCCTTTTAGGCTTTTTTCTTTTTGTGCAGGGTAGGCAAGCATACTGCTACTAAGCTATATCCTTAGCCTAAATCTTGCTCTTTTTTTTTTTTTTTTTTAAACAACTTGCTCTTCATGAGGTGACCATTAACCCATTCTTAGGAAAAGTACTCCTAATGATCTTGCCCTAGGCAATCTCTTAAAGATTACTTCATCTCTTAATACTATCAAGGTGGAGACTGAGCCTCCAACACCAACTCTTGGAGAACAAACCACATCCATGTTTATAGTAGGATATAGCCCCAAAATTGATACCTTCATTTTTCCTTGATTTGTAAAATATGAACAGTGATGGATCCTGAAGCACATTGTTTCTGCTTTTATGCCTGAGTTGCTCAGAATAGCTGGAACATTTTGCCACTTTCTAATTTTTTCCCTCTTTTTTCTTTCTGATTATTTTGCTCATTCATCTTTTTAATGTCATCTGAGTTATCTTTCTTTATGCATTGGAAACTATAGCTCTTGCTACATTGTCTTCTTCTCTTTTAGTTTCTTTTACTGTGGTTTACTTTACCCATCTGGTTTGAATGTCTCTCCCAAAAGTTCATATGTTGGAAACTTAATCCCTAATGTGATAATGTTGAGAGATGAGACCTTTAAGAGGTGACTGGTTCAGGAGGGCTCTGGTCTCATGGATGGATTAAGGTCATTATTGTGAGGGTAGGTTTGCTATGGGAGAAGGACCCAGCAGCTCACTCACCAAAACAATTAGCTATTGAAAACTCTGTGAAGCACAGAGAAGCACTGCCAAATATAGTACCAGAAAATAAGCCCCCCAGCCCCCAACCCCAGGCTGGAAGGCATTCAAGAAAGGACTGAGGAAGAGTTGCCTCTTCAAAGTAGAGTGGACCTTAATGATGAGAATGGAATAAAGCCCCTGGGATCTCTTTTTGCTTATGTTGCAGGACTCAAAATAAGAAGAAACATAGTGGCCGTAACAGTGGGCTCAATTGCAAAAAGATTATTTGTATGGCATAGGGTTGGGTAGTAGTTTATTCTATTGTACATAGGGTTGCTATGAGTCAGACTCAACTTGATGGCACCCAACAACAAAAGGTTTGCTATAAAAGTAAAGCAAATTGACCCCTTTCCCGTTTGTGGATGCTTCCCTTCCTGCATTATGTGATACCTCCCATCATGTTAAGATGCAGCAAAAAGACTCTCACTAGATGTAGCCCCTCAGTCTTGGACTTTCCAGCCTCCAGAACTGTGAGCCAAATAAGCTTATATTGTTTACAAATTACCCAGTTGGTTGTATTCTGTTTTAGCAGCAGAAAGAAGGGACTAAGACACCATTCAGTGCCAGAAGTTCTTGGTTCTATTGACCTAATGTCCAGCAATTTTTACTTTCATATCCGATTCCAGCCACCTTCATTTCCCTCCTGGTTATTCATCCTATGGTCACAGTCTAGACTAGGAGTGTCCAAACCTTTGGCTTCCCTGGGCTGAACTGAGTAAAGAGGAATTATCTTGGGCTGCACATAAGTTAGATAGTATAGTTAGTGCATATACATAATAAGGGGGGGGGGGTCACAAAGAACAGAAGCCCTGAAAAGCACATGTTAAAAGACCATGTTGTTGTTGTTAGGTGCCGTGGAGTGGTGTCCGACTCATAGCGACCCTCATAGGGTTTTTAATGGCTGACTGTTTTGGGATGGCCTCGGGAGTGGATTACCACGTCCTTCTCCCATTTTTGCAGTGCTGGGAATTGAACTCAGGACCTTAGAGACTGCAGAGCAGCACTCTGCCAACTGAGCTAAATCCCAGCCCTAAAAGACTATGGAGCCTTATTATTAGCTGTCCTGGGCCGTAGGCCACAGGTTAGATGTGCCTGATCTAGACCTTGTCATTGCCAGCAATTTGAGTATAAATGTTTCCTCTTCCGCTCCAGCTATTGCCCTATTCAATATTCTGTTCCCTGTTACAGTGGAATTTTCAAGAGTAGTCCACATTTTCTCTATTTTCTGATCTCTCTCTCTCTCTCTCTCTCTCTGTCTCTCTCTCTCCCTCTTCCTCTCCCTCTCCCTCTCTCTTCTTTTGGTGGTGCTGGGGGTTCTGAACCCAGGGCCTCATGCATAGCTTGCAAGCACTCTAACACAGAACTGTACCCCTGCCCCTTTTTTATATCTTGAGACAGGATCTTGCTAAGTTATGCAGACTGCCTCTGGCCTCGAACTTGTGATCCTCCTGCCTCTCCCTCCCAAAGTGCTGGGATTATAGGTGTGTGCCACCAGCCCAGCTTCTTACTCTCATTTTATAAAAGTCAGGTTTATTGATGTATAAGTGTTCTCTCTCTTCCTTTTCCTTTCCTTCCCTCCCCTCTCCCATTCCTTCCCCTTTCCTCTCCTCCTCCTCCTCCTCCTCCTCCTCCTTTCTTTTCTATCTCCCCCCCCTCAGTTCTAGGTGGTTGAACCCAGAGCCTTGTGCGTTCTTTGCAAGCACTCTACTACTGAGCTGTATTCCCAGGCCCTTTTTTATGTTTTATTTTGAGGCAAGGTCTCGCTAAATTATGTATGCTGCTTCTAGTCTCAAACTTGTGATCCTTCTGTCTCTGGCTCCTAAATCGTTGGGATTAGAGGTATGTATCACCATGTTCAGCATTGATATATAAGTTTAGAAAAATTCACTCTTTCAGGTGTACAGTTCATGAGATGAGTTTTGACAGATATATACAGTCATGTAAACACCGCTATGTTTGAGATATACAACATTACTATTACTCTAAAAAAGTTTCTGTATGTCCCATTTTAGTCATCATCTCTTCCACTCTTAGTTAGACCTTGGCAAGCATTGATCCCTGTAGTTTTGGGCTGGAAAATTTTGCCTGTTTAGAATTATACAGTGTATAGACTTCTTAATCTGGTATCTTTCACTTGGCATACACAATACTTCTGAGATTCGCCCATGTTGTTGCATGATTTAATAGTTTGGGCCTAGGAAAGTGCCAAATTGTTTTTCAAAGTGGCTGCCCAATTTTGCATTCTCACCATTTTATGAGGCTTCTCCTTTCTCTGTATCTTTGCTAGCTCTTTTTTTTTTTTTTTTTTTTTTAGCAGTACTTAGGGGTTGAACCCA
The DNA here is from genome assembly GCA_007922755.1 of Pedetes capensis. Lineage (NCBI taxonomy): Eukaryota > Metazoa > Chordata > Mammalia > Rodentia > Pedetidae > Pedetes > Pedetes capensis. The sequence continues at coordinate 31,936 of VMDO01008306.1, read as the reverse complement.
CGGTCTCTCACATACTTTGCAAGTCCCCTACCGATGGGCTGTACCCCCAGGCCATTTTTTTCCCCTTTTTTTCTTTTGAGAAAGGTTCTTGGTAAATTACACAGGCTGCTTCTGGTTTCAAACCCACAATCCTCTTACCTCAGCCTCCATAGTCACTGGGATTAAAGGTGTGTGCCACCACACCTGGCTCCTTGCTAGCTCTTGGTATTGTCAGTCTTTAAAATATTTTAGCCACTCTAGAAGGTGTACTTTTTTGTCTCACTTTGGTTGTAACATGCATTTCGCTAATGAGTAATGGTATTGAACATAGTTTTGTGTGCTTATTTGCCTTTCATGTTTCTTGTTCATTGAAGGGTCTGTTTTAAGTCTCTTCCCCATTTTTTATGGCTAGTTTGTTCTATTTATTAATCTCTGAGAGTTCTTAATATATTCTAAACACAAATCTTTCATCAGGTATGTGTTTTGCAAATATTTTCTCACTGTCTATGGCATGTCTTTGCATTCCCCTGTCTTCAAGAAATGGAAGTTTTATTTTATTTTATTTTAGTAGTAGTAGGAGGTCAGACTTAGGACCTTGCACATGCTAAACAAGTGCTCCACTACTAAGCGGCACACCTAACCGCTTTTATATTTTTAATTTTATTTTGAAACATGGTCTCATGTTTCAATGCGCAGGCTGCCTCTGGCCTTGACTCCTTAGTAACTCCTTAGTACTCCTGCCTCAGCCTCCTTAGTAACTGAGATTACAGGCGTGTGCCACGACACCTGCGTAACTGCATTTTCTTACACATAAATATTGTTCCAGCACTATTAGCTATTGTTTTCTTTGGTAGATGTCTTGTCGTCTTGTATGACTTTATATATTACTCTTTGTGTTCCACTGACTTATTTGTCTATCACACTCTTAATTACTGCTCTGTCTTAAAATCAAATATTGTGAGTTCTCCCACTTTCTTCCTTTGTTTAAAAATAGTTTTGTTTATACTAGATTCTTTGAATTTGTATCTAAATTTTATCATATATAAGTTTTGGCATTATTTTGTCAATTTTTATTTTAAAAGGCTGCTGAACTTTTGATTAAGATGTCATTGAGTCTATAAATCAATTTGATTCTATAAATCAATTTGCAGAGAACTGATATCGCAACAATATTGAGTTCTGTAATCAAGCTTGACAGTTCTTTCAGTTTACTTAGATGTTTAATTTCTTTATGAATTTTATCTTCAGTGTTTCAATGTTAACGTGTTTTGTTAGACTTACTGGTACAAAATTTAAATTGATATAAATGTAAAAATTACATTTTATTATTGTTTACTTTAGGAATGTGGAAATATAATTGATTTTCATTATTAACTGTATCCTATGACCTTGTTCTTCTCAATTACTGGATCTAATATCTTCTTTTGATAGATTTTTTAGGGCTATCTGTGTAGATAGTCATATCACTTGTAGTTAAATTTTTTCTATTTTAATATATTGCTGCATATTTTTTCTTTTGTTTTTCCATATTGTACTAGCTCTTATCACTATACAGTCCTAACCCTGTGACTTTATGTTCTGATCCTAGCCCTGTGAAAGCAAGTGTCATCAGCAGCATTTGTATAGCTGAATATAGGTGTACTAAGTAGCACTTGACAATAATAACTATTGCACAAATTCTTTAAATTCTTTTTTTGGCTTTTCCTGGTTTTCTTTCTTTTCTTCTGTCCTCTCTCAGTATCCTGTGCTGCTTTATCTTCCCCTCATAAACCTCAGAATCATTGTTTGTATGCTATGGACCAGAGTATGATTCAAATGTGGTTTCTAATCACCAGGTGCAGTGGTGCATGTCTGTAATCCCAGTGATTTGGGAGGTGGAGGCAAGAGGGTTTCAAGCTTGAGGACTCAGGCAGCCTGTGTAACTTGGTGAGACCCTGTCTCAAGATAAAAAAAAAAAAAAGTGGTTTGCAGAAAACAATTTTTGTTATTTTTTCTACAATGTTTTAAAAGTTTGGAATAAAATAAAGTGACAACGTAGTACATAGGCAGCTGTAGGTGCTGTTGCCCTCTAATTCCAGGACAGAATTATTTTTCTTATCTTCTTGGCCCCTATATACATTTGAATATTTGACTTCTGCTTGAAATGTTGGAATGCTTTTGGTTCTCCTCAAGATCCAGGGATTTAAATATATTTGGGCGAGGCACAGTGGCACATTCTTTGTAGTCTCAGCTACTCAGGAAACTGAGGCAGGAGGAGTGCTTGAGCCCAATAGTTCAAGCCAGCCTGGGCACCCTAGTGAGGCTCTGTCTCTAAAGGAAAATAACAGCAAAACAAAAATAGGCATAGTGGTACACTCCTGTAATACTAGCGTTTGGTAGGCTGAGGCAGAAGGATTATAAATGCGAGGTTAGCCTTGGCTACGTGTTTTTTTATTTTTTATTGGAAATTTTTAATGTACAACTTAATGTGTTTCATTCTGACATGCATTTCATTGTGATATTTCCATATATGCATTTCATTGTACATTGCACAGATAAGTTCCCCCTTACCCGTTTGTGTCCCTCCTCCCTGCTCTCCCACTCCCTGACCAATGGCCTCTCTTCTACTTGCATGTCTTTTTGTGGGAATATTTTTCTGAATACCCTTACATTCCAATTATGATTTAAGTCCACACTTTTTTCTGTAATGATCTATCTTTTTACATTGTCAGCAGTATTATATGAAAATTTAACCGATTTGCATAATTACCATCTTTTGGTATTGTCCATATTATTATAATTATTCCCCGAACTATTAAAGTTGGGCTCTTTACTTGGAGGTTGACTTCTCTCTCATTCCTTGCTCCTCCTTGGCCCTTCTCTCCCTCCTGTCTTTTCCCATCATCGCTTCCTTTTTCTAGATCTCTCCCTCTTTTCTGCTTCCTAAATTGTCCTTTCTCTGCTAAGTTGACTTGAGCTTTTTATTACGTTCGAATTTCTGTATAGGATTTTTTCCTTCTTTTAAACTTGATTCCATTCCTACATATGAGTGAGGAAATGTGGTATTTCTCTTTTTGGGCTTGTGTTCGTTCACTTAGGATAATTTTCTCCAATTCTATTCATTTTGCTGCAAATAACATTATTTCATTTTTCATTGCTGAGTAGTATTCCACTGTGTATATATATACCATAATTTTTTATCCATTCTTCTATTGACAGGCACTTTGGTTGATTCCATATCCTTGCTATTATGAAAAGTGCTGTATTGAACATGGACATGCAGGTGTCTCTGTGGTATGATGTCTCATCTCCCTTTGTGTATATTCCCAATAGTTTTATAGCTGGGTCATATGGTAGATCTATTTTTAGTTTTCTAGTTGTTGTTGTTAGGTGCTGTCGAGTCGGTATCCGACTCATAGCGACCCTCATAGGGTTTTTCAATGGCTGAGTGCTTCGGGATTGCCTTGGGAGTGGACTGCCAGGCCCTTCTCCCATTTTTGCGGTGCTGGGAATTGAACTCGGGGCCTCAGAGACTGCAGTGTAGCTCCATATTGATTTCCAAAGTGGTTGAACCAATTTGCAACTCCACCAGCAGTGTAAGAGGGTTTCCTTCTCTCCACAGCCTCGCCAGCATTTGTTGTTATTTGTTTGTTGATCTTGGCCATTCTTACTGGAGTAAGGTGGAATCTCAGTGTTGTTTTGATTTGCATTTCCCTAATGGCTAGGAATATTGAGCATTTTTTCATGTGTTTCATGGCTTTACGAGCCTCTTCATTTGAGAACTGTCTGTTCAGTTCCTTTACCCATTTTTGTATTGGGTTATTTGTTTTCTTGGGTATTGCTTTCTTGAGTTCTTTATAAATTCTGGAAATTAGTCCTCTGTCTGATGTATGGGATACAAAGATTTTTTCCCATTCAATGGAGATTTCCTTGACTTTGTTGATTGTTTCCTTTGCTGTACAGAAGCTTTTTAATTTCATATAATCCCATGTATCTATTCTTGTTGCAATTTCTTGAACAATTGGAGTCCTATTAAGGAAATGCTTTCCTATAACCTATATGTTGGAGAGTATTGCCTATCCTTTCTTGTATTAATTTTAAAGTTTCTAGTTTTATATTGAGGTCTTTTATCCATTTTGAGTTAACTATTGTGCATATTGAGAGATGCGGGTCATTTTTCACCTTTCTGTCTCTAAATGAAAACAACAGCAAAACAAAAACATGCATAGTAGTACATACCAGTAATGCTAGCATTTGGTAGGCTGAGGCAGAAGGATTGCAAGTTCTTCGTTAGCCTGGGCTACATGGTTAAAACAAGTCTCAAAAAAAAAAAAAAAAAAGGAAAATGAAAAGAAATACTTCTGTATACTAATAATTCTCAAATTTGTATCTCCAACTTTTATTTCGCCCTCAAAATTTGTCTTAGCTTATAAATCATTCTTATCTCTGTTAAAACTACTTCGAGATTTGGGAACCTCTTAAAAAAATGGATTAAAAGAGAATTAACCCCAAAAATCTTTGTATGATGAAAAAATAGCAATAAAATATATAATGCAGAAAGCAAGGGAATGTTGAACAGAGGTTATATTAAATTTATATTATGGTGGGAAATTTTAAGAGTATGTTTGCATAGGAAGAAGAATGGTTTAGTAAGGGAACAAAACAGATGAAAGAGAGCAGTAAGAAAATTATTTTAAAAATATGGAGAGGAAATCATTGAAAAGCTGTGATAAAATAGGAAGGGCTTTAATAGGTAGAGGGCCTTTTTATTTATGTTTTAACCATAAGGTGGAAATCTGAGTAGAAGCCTGGTGGAGTGGCACACACCTGTAATCCCAGTGACTTGGGAGGTGGAGGCAGGAGGATCGTAAGTTTGAGGCCAGAGGCAGCCTGCACAATGTAGTGAGATCCTCTCTCAATGGAAAGAATAAAAAAGGGGCTGGGGGTGCAGCTCAGTGTTAGAGCACTTGCAAAATATTCATGAGACCCTGAGTTCAGCACCCCAGTCAGTACTGCCAAAAAAAAAAGAAAAAAAAAAGAAATTAAAAAAAAAATTCTAAGTAGGTGATACAGTTGTAGATCTGGTGTTAGGAAGACAAGAGAGTTCCTGTCCCCTGCCATACCCATAGTGAAGTAGGAGATGAGGTCATGAATTGAAAATGAGGAAGGAGAGTTCAGTAGTTTTGTGGAGAGAGTTTTCTGGAGTCGTCATTTGACAGTCAGCTCTTCTTTGTGCTGTGCTGAGGATCAAACTCCGGGCTTTGTGCCTGCTAGGCAAGCACTCTACCTCTGAGCTACATCCCCAGCCTTAGGAGGAATAATTTCTAATATCTGTATCATAGTAGATGATCTATGACTGACAACAGTTCATTGAGTATCTCAAAATAGCTAGTAGAGGTGATTTTGAATGTTCCCAGTAAAAGAAACAATAAATGTCTGAGGTGATAGATATACCAGTTACCCTGATTTAGTCATTACACAATTTATACATACGTTGCTGTGTTATACTATACCCCATAAATGTGTAAAATTATTATGTTGTTGTTAGGTGCCATCTAGTCATAGTGTTCCTGTGTACAACAGAATGAAACACTCCCGGGTGGTGTGCCATACCTGGCACTATGTCAGTGCTTCTCTGTTATTCATAGGGTTTTCAATGGGTGATTATTTTGGGAGTAGGCTATCAGGTCCTTATTCCATAAAAATATTATATGTCAATTAAACGTGTAAAAGAAAAATGATTAAAAGTGTAAATGTGGTAGGATAGTTATATTTGTGAGGTTAAACATTTATTGCTATTGAGGAGCTAAAGTAAGTGATCTATGGAGGTCAGAGGATAGGCTGGAGGACTAATGGATGTGTCTGCCCTCAGAAGTAAGGAATAAACTAAGAGATCCAGACTCAAACCATGGTCAAAGAGGCTGAGTGATGAGTAAGGACTAAGATTTTGCTGTAGTGAGAACCACAGAATGACTGGAATCCCCCTGCTTTTTAACCTTTCATTGGCCTTTATACAATAGAATGTTCTCAAAAGAAAAATTTAATATTAATTGTTATCAGATTTATTTTCAAGTATTAGATAAAAAGCATGTTTTTTAGCAGCAACTTGATGTTATGTATGGTGGTGGTGGTTGTTAGGTGCTGTCAGGTTGAGTCCAACTCATAGTGACCCTGTGTACAGCAGAACGAAACACTCCCCAATTCTGTGCCAAGCAAATGATCTTATTTATGTTTAAGCCCATTGTTGCAGACACTGTGTCAATCCATCTGGTGGAGGGTTTTCCTTTTTTTGACCTGCCACTCTCCCAAACATGATGTCCTTCTCCAGGGATTGGTCCTTCTTGAATACACATCCAAAATAGTAAGATGTAGTCTAGCCATCCTTCCAAGGAGTACTCTGGTTGTACTTCTCCTAGGACAGATCTCTTGGTTTTTTTTTTTTTTTTTTTTTTTTTTTTTTTTTTTTTTTTTTTTTTTTTTTTTTTTTTTTTTTTTTTTTTTTTTTTTTTTTTGGCAGTCCAATATTCGTCTACAGCACCATAATTTAAAAGAATCAGTTCTTCTCTTTTCTCCCTTATTCATGGTCCATCTTTCACAACCATATGATATGACTGAAAATACCATGACGTGAGTCAGGCACACCTTCATCTTCAATGTGACATCTTTACTCTTCAACATTTTAAAGAGGTCTTTTGCAACAGCTTTTCCAAATGCAACGTGTTTTTTGATTTCTTACTTTTAGGGGTGTTGATTGTAGAACCAAGTAAAGCAAAACCTTGGACAACTTCACTCTTTTACCATTTATCATGAAGCTGTGTAGTGACCCAATTGTAAGGATTTTTGTTTTGTTGTTGTTGAGGCATAATCCATACTGAAAGCTGTGTTTTTTGATCTTCACCATTAAATGTTTCAAATCCTCTTCACATTCAGGAAGCAGAGTTGCGTCACCTGCATAATGCAAGTTGTTAACAAGTCGTCCTTCAGTCATGATGCCACGTACTTCTTTATAAAGTCTAGCTTTTTGGATTACTTGCGCAGTATAGAAATTGAAGAGATAGGGTGAAAGGATACAGCCCTGATGCACACCTTTCTCCACTTTAAACCAAGAAATATTTCCTTGTTCTGGTTGCTTCCTGGTCCATGTACAGATTCCTCATGAGTACAGTTAGGTGCTCTGGTATTACCATTCTTCATAGTGTTATCCATAATTCGTTATGATCCACATAGTCATATGCCTTTGTAGTCTATAAAATACAGATAGGTATCTTTCCAGTATTCTCTGCTTTTGGCTAATATCCATCTAACATCAGAGATAATGTCCCTGGTTCCACACACTCTTCAGATCTGGCTTGATTTTCTGGCAGTTCCCTCTCTATATACTGCTGCAGTTACTTTTGAATGATCTTTAGCAAAATTTTCTTTGTATGTGATATTCATGATCTCCTTTGATAGTTTCCATGTTTGGTTGGATCTCCTTTCTTGGGAATAGACACAAATATGGATCTCTTCCAGTCAGTTGGCCAGGTAGCTGTTTTCCAAGTCTCTTGGCATAAACAAGTGAGCACCTCTGGGGCTGCATCTGTTCGTTGAAACATCTCTATTGGTATTCCATCAATTCCTGGAGCCTTGTGTTTCACCAGTGCCTGCAAGGCAGCTTCCACTTTGTCCTTCAGTATACCATTGGTTCCTGATCACATGCAACCTCTTGAAATGGTTGGTCATCCACCAGTTCTTTTTAATATAATGTCTCTGTGTATTCCCTCCATCTTCTTTTTGACGTTTCCTGTATCGTTTAATATTTTCCCTGTAGAATCTTTCACTATTGCTTGAATTTCACTATAGGCTTAAATTTTTTCTTCAATTCTTTAAGCTTGAGATAAACAGAGCATGTTCTTCCTTTTTGCTTTTTTATCTCCAGCTCTTTGCATATGTCATTATAATATTTGATTTTGTCTTCTTGAGTTCCCCTTTGAAATCTTCTGTTTTGTTCCTTAACTTCATGTCTTCCTTTAACTGCTTAACATTCAAGGGCTAGTTTCAGTCTCTTTTAACACGTAATTTAGTTTTTTCCTTTTTTCTTGTCTTTTTAATAACCTTTTGCTTTCTTCATGAATAGTGTCTTTGATGTCATGCCACAGCTCATCTGGTCTTCTGTCATTAGTGTCTAATGCATCAAACCTGTTCTTGAAGTGGTCTCTGAACTCAGGTGGGATATACTCAAGGTCATACCTTGGCCCTCTTACACTTGTTCTGATTTTCTTCAATTTCAGTTTGAACCTGCATATGAGCAGTTGATGGTCTGATCCACAATCAGCACCAGGTCTTGTTTTGACTTTTGATTTTAAGCTTTTTCTCTTTCTACAGATGTAGTCAGTTTGATTCCTGTATGTTCCATCTGTTGAATTCCATGTGTATAGTTGCTATATATGTTGGCGAACAAATGTATTTGCAACGAGAAGGTCATTGTTCTGACACAATTCTGTCATGTGATTTCTAACATCGTTTCTGTCACCAAGGCCATATTTTTCAACTACTGAGTTTTCTTCATGTTTCCAATGTTTGCATTCTATTCAGCAGTAATTATCAGTACATCCTGATTGCATGTTTGATTTATTTCAGATTGCCTGAGCTGGTAAAAATCTTCTCTATCTTCATTTGTCACTTTAGTGGTTGGTCCAAAATTTGAGTAATAATCATATCAACTGGCCTTTCTTGTAGGCTTATGGATATTATTCTATCACTGATAGCACTATACTTCAGGACAGATCTTAAGATGTCTTTTTTGATGATGAATGAAACCTCGTTTCTCTTTGTTATTCCCAGCATAGTAGACCATATGATTATCTGATTCAAAATGACCCTTGCCAGTCTATTTTAGCTCAGGGATGCCTAGAATGTCAATGTTTATGCACTCCATTTCCCTTTTGATGATTTCTAATTTTCCTAGATTCATACTATATACTTTCCACGTTCCAGTTATTAATGGATGTTTACAGTTGTACCTTCTCATTTTGAGTCATGCCACATCAACAAATGGAGGTGCCTGGGGCTTTATTACTTTTCTGTCATTAAGGTAAACTCTACTTTGAGGAGGCAACTCTTCCCCAGTCATCTTTTGAGCCTTCCAACCTGGGACGCTCATTCCCTAGCACTATATCTGACACTGTTTCTCTGCTGTTCGTAGTGTTTTCAGTGGCTAATTCTTTCGTGAGTGGGTTCTCAGGTCCTACCCCCTACCCTGTCTTAGTCTGGAAGCTCTGCTGAAACCTGTCCACCTTGGGTAACCTTGCTGGTATCTGTAATACCAGTTGCACAGCTTTCTGCATCACAGCAACATGCAAACACCCAGAGTATGGCAAACTGACAGACATGTGGAGGATATATATGGTATTTGCCTAATTTATCCATCATAGAAGATAATGAGATATTTGGGAATATCAGTCTGTTATTCCATAATTCCATAGCCACAAATAAGTAGTATTAACATTTTATCATTTTTCTCTCCAATCTTTTTTCTTTGGCATACATTTAACATAACTGATTATATAATGGACAGTTGGGTATCTTTTTAAATGTACTGTATATTCATTTTATCAATGAATTTTAAGTACTGAAAATACCTCTCCAGAGATAAATATTTTGTTAGGAAATGTTTGTGAAATCTTTCTAAATTGTAATATTTCTTGTTTTCATGGATTTTTGTGTCATCTGGGAATTAAAAAAATATATAGATCATCTTAAAAAATCTGAGTTGTCCAGGAAACAGAGTCCAATAATAGATTATTTACAAAATCATGAAAGTTATTTTTTTCTTTTTTTATTGGAAATTTTTAATGTACAACTTAATGTGTTTCATTTTGACATGCATTTCATTGTGACATTTCCATATATGCGTTTCATTGTATGTTGCGCAGGTAAGTTCCCCTTTACCCTCTTATGCACTTCCTCCCCTTGTCCCCCCCGCCACCACCAAAGGCTTCTCTTCCACTTGCATGACTTTTTGTGGGAATATTTTTCTATATATCCTTGGATCCCAATTAAATATCATGAACTTTTAAATGCATTGTAATGTTGCCTTCAATATAATATCACCTCATATTTTTAAATTATGTAAATAAAGGTAAAATTGAGTGAATGAATTATTTAACCAAAGATTTTAGATAAATATTGAAAAACTGCAGGTGGAGGTAACATGGCAAAAAGAAAAACAGAAATAAGTTAGAAACTATAAAAAATTGTTAAGTTTAAGATATGAGAAAGTAGATGCATTTTTAATAAGTACAATCAAAGAAAAGAAAAACAAATGAAATAGACATTATACAAACCTATTGGAGTGTATAAAGGTGGACTGGGCTTGCTAAAGAGGAAACTGAGAAAGTTGTAATACTATATCAGCTACCCAAAAGACTTTTGGATGCAACAGATTCACTAGTGAAAATGTTTGTTTATTGATTTATTTTTGGCAGTATTTGGGGGTTGAACCCTGGGCCTTGCACATACTTTGTAAGTACTTTACCACTGGGCTACACCCCCAGCCTCTTTTTTATTTTTTATTTGGGACACTGTGTACCACTGTGGCATCCAATCCTGTCAGATCTCGAAAGCTAAGCAGGGTCGGCCCTGGTTAGTACCTGGACAGCCGGGGAACACCAGGTGCTGTAGGCTTGGGAGAAGGACCTGGCATCCCACTCCCAAAAAACAACCTGCCATTGAAAGCCCTATGAATAGCAGAAAAGCAGTTAAAAATACTGTTTTGCCTATTGTACGTAGGGTCGATAAGAGTCGATACCAACTCCACAGCACCTAACAACAACAACAATCTCACTAACTTACCCAGGCTGCCTCTGGCCTTGAACTTGTGATCCTCTACCTCCGCCTCCCAAGTCACTGGGATTACCAGCAACTTTTACCTTTTTAAGGAACATTGAATTACCTAGTATAAAAAGTATATAAAATAAAGTTATGGGACAAATTAGAAAACAAAGTGCTCTAAAATGCTGGTTAATCTTAATTATGACTAGAAAATGTTAGAGAATATGGTAGTAAACATGATTTAAAAGTCTGATCTACAACTACCAAATAACAAATATGAAGGTGTTTTACTGTAAGGAAATTTATTGCCATATTTCACCAAGTTTAATTGGGAAAAATGATACTGTAATGTAGTTTGATTTAAATTATTGCTCATTCCTAATTATTTTAAAATGATAACACTTTCATAGCAAGGTAAAATAAATAGTCTTGATTATTTACTAAAACTAAATTTGTGAGAAGAATGTCTTCAAAACTGGTCACTTTTCATATTTAATTCAACTTTAACTCAGTGCTGCTACTTAGTGGGGTCTGTGGATTGGTACATATGAGTTCACGAATTGCTTATTACTATGCAGAAATTGAGAGGAAGTGTTTACAAACTTTTGTAGCAATTTGATTGAATAATTTTATATTTTCTTGGAATTAGAAACTAAACAATGAGACCTGGATTTTGGACTTATATATCTTTTTATTTCATTTTCTAGTTACTTTTTCTATTTTTAAATTTTAATTTATTAAGTTTTGTATGCATTTCAGTAAAGAATCAGTTTTTGATTAATTGAAAATAGGAAAAACTGATCTTTTATCATAGTTTGAGAAGGATTACTCTGAACCATGCCACTAATACAAAAGTAAATATTTGAAAGAGATAAATATATCACTATTCATGGGTGATATGGTAATGTTATATACTGAGAAGATCCAGGAGCCCTCTAGAAACTAATAGAGCTAATAAAATTCAGTAAAGTGGGTACATGTAGGAAATATTGTGGCTTGAGGGTTGGAAATAATTTTTCATATTTACTATGATCAATGTGTAAAATTTTATAATGTGGGACCAAATCTGTTGATTAAACGATGAGAACTAACTTAACATATAGCAGAAGTGTCAGTGATTCCTCAGCACTAAGAGATAGGTAGTAAGAAGAAGTCTAAAATGTGGTTAATACTGTGAGAAGGAACAGCTTTTACTTTTTCCAAACTTTGGTGAAACTATCATTAAATAGGAAGCTATATGCCACATGAGGAGACATTTTAATCTAAATGTTAATATGTTGTTCACTTAATCACTTAACATGTTTTCTTTTAAAATTATTGTTTTAGAGAACAGAATCTTGGCATTGTCTTCCTCAAGAAATGGACTCTTCTCAAACCTTGGATACAACCCAGACCAGGATTAATATGAGAACAGAAGGGACCGAAGTAACGAACATGCCCTCTCTGGAGGAAGGTGTATTGACCCGATTAAAAGGTCAAGTAAAGGAACGAAACAGAGATCTCTTATGTTCTCCATTGTTAGGTAATGCTTCTCTATTTTTAACTAGTAATAATACTCATATTTGTAATTGATAGACTGTAAGTCTTTTAGTTGCAGATCTCTATAGAGTCATACTCAATGGAATTAATTTATTTCTGGTTTTCTATGTTGGCCAGCTTGTCTAGTTATATTGAATGTATAGTTGAGCCCCATTTTATCCTACCCTATTGTTCACAGAAGGCAGAAAGTTGATAACTTCCCCTCCTCAGTCCTGAAATCGCAGAGTTTGTTCTTGGGTAAATCATATATTATTCTTTGACCAGTTTTTTCAATAGTAGAGACTCCATGTTGCCTAAGAAGCAAACAAAAAACAAATGTCCATATTTACCTTTTTGATCCTTAGAATTAGTTGAGGCATATATTACTGTCCTCAGCTTTGAGACCAAAAAATTAGGATGAAGGAATTAAGTGGCTTATGTGAGCTATATCTTGCTGGCTTCCTTTGTTTAGTATTGAACAGGTTTATTTGATCTTTACAAAAGATAAAATTTCAGTAATTTTTAAGTCAGTGAGAGATTCAACCTTAAAGATTGTTTTATAGAGTTTTGTAGAGAAGCATGAATAAGACTTAACAAGTTCTTTTCAAACATAAATTAATGCTATCCAAATCAATATATTAGTGCCAATATTCTATGATTGGATTATTAAAATCAATTTTAGGTCCACATTTCAAGAAAGATGTTGACAAAAATTGGAGTAGCTTTGTGGGAGGAGATGATTCTCAGATGAAAGAGAAGACTAATCTAATGTTTGAAGGGCTATTATGCTAAAGAGGAAGCAATTCATTTTTAGTCATTCACTTATGTAACAAGTATCTAAGTGCCTACTGGGTGTTGATGTTAGGGATAGGTAGATGAAAGCTACCTCCTTTTCTGTGAAGATAATTCAGGAAGCAGAAAACATCTACTGTGGGATGATTGTTAGAATGATCTCTAGACCAACAGTCTGACAACTATAGCTCACAGTCCAAGGCTTGATACTGCACTGTCCATAAGCTAAGTATAGTTCTTTTTCCCTTTCCCTTTTCCTTTCCTTCTTGATAGTGTCTGACTGTGTAGCCCAGGCTGGCCTCAATCTTGTGATCTTCCTGCCTCAGCCTGCCACATGCTGAGATTATAGGTGTGTGCCACTATGTTTGGCTGCATTTTAATTTTTTACTTTTTTGTGATGCTAGGGATTGATCCCAGCACCTTCACATGCTAGGCAAATTCTTAGCCATTGACCTATGTCCTGTACTGTTTGCACTTTTAAAGGATTGTCAAAACAAAATGTATGTGACAGTCCATATGTGACCAACAAAACTTAAAATATTTATTCTCTCATGCCTTACCAGCAATGTTTGCTATCCTGTAGTGTAGAGATTACAAATGGGAATACATAATAATTTATAGGTGGGTTTTTTCAACTTGATATAAGAAAATTTTCTAAACGAGTTTCTATAACAAGTGATTTTTGTCATGGCAAAATATTAAGCAAAATTCTGTAATAGAAAGATCTTACCCTTTAAGTTGTACATTAAAAATTACCAACAAAATATTTAAAAAAAACAAATTATATAAAGATTGAAAAAAAATTCCAATTAAAAATGTAAAAAATAAATTATGTAATTAAAGATTGAAAAAAATTACCAATAAAAAATAAAAAAGAAAGATTTCAGCACTGATGAGAGATTGTACTATGTGACTTCTAAAATTTTTTTTTTTTTTTTTTTTTTTTTTTTTTTTTGCGGTACTGGGGATTGAACCCAGGGCCTCGCACTTGCATCCTCTGCAAGTGCTGGACCACTGAGCTGCACCCCCAGCCCATTTTTTTTTTTTTCTTTTTGAGACAGGGTCTCGCTAAATTACACAGACTGCCTCTGGTCTTGAACTTGTGATCCTCCTGCCTCCGCCTCCTGAGCTGCTGGGATTACAGGCGTGCGCCACCGCGCCTGGCACTAAAATGTTTTGTAATGTAAACTTGTATGATTACATTTTCTCATTTACTAGAGATAAAGTAGAACATTTAAGATTATTGGAGCAGATCCCTAAATCTGATACCCGGAGGAAATTTCACCACTGCAGTTTTGTTCTGCATAAATACTGTCATTGAGGTATTTAGGCTCTCACCAGTGGCACATATCACTGATGATGACTGATGACATAATAATTAAAAGATGCAAGCTGTTAACAACTGTCCAAATATGAGGAAACAAGAAGCAGTTGAAAGCTGTACAAAAAAGGAGTTAACTCTTTAGCCTTCCCACCATGCAAACACATGAGTATATAAAATGTTTGAGACTTATTAACTCTTTAATTCTGGCCTGCTCCTTTGGAAAATGAATTTTCCCAATTACCTGGTTTAACGCTCCAACTCTACCTTGAACTATTCTTAAATATTTAAGCTGAAGTGCTGCTTGTTGTTGTTAGGTGTCTGACTTATAGTCTTTTTTTTTTAAAGAAAAGACACTCAGGTTCTTTAAATTCACAGTAGATAGTTAATGGAAACCAATACCTCCATTGTACTTGCCCTGAATTCCCCCTTACAGCACTAGCCCTAGTATATTTGGTGACTGTGTTAAAAAAAACCTTCATGATTATTCAAAAGGTGAAGGTTGTCTGTTTTTAAGGTTAAAACTGATTTTCTAAACCAAAGCTGAAAAGGGGAGCCATATCAATTTTCTGTTGATGGTAAAAGTTATCATCTACCAATTTCTCATTTTTAATTAATTTAGTAAGTAATTCTAATTTGAGTACCTATTAAGTTTAACAGATATTTTGCTTAGCATTAATATAACTGTGAATAAAGCAGGTGTGGACTTGACAGTTTTGATGGGAAGCAGACAGAACAAAGATTCAAACAGGAGATTGAGGCGTTAAGATAGGAAGGTGTGCAGGATATGAGAGCAGTGAGAGTGCATTGGTGGCCCAAATGTTGACCTCTAGGAACCTTCATTTGCAGTAATTTCAGGGATAACAGTGGTGAGAGGGTGGAGTCCTCACTTTGTACACAGTTTTAGACATTCTGAAATCAACGTGTATGGTAGCAATCAGTATTACATGCATATTGAAAAACAATGTAGTTTAAGCAAAACTTTACTCATCAAGTTAGATCAGTTTTAAATAGAATGTTGGTTTTATAAATAAAGTTTTATTTCCATTAATATTTAATTTCCTCCTCCTAGCTTTCACATATGAGAGAAAGAAAAAAAGGGAAGGCTTAAAAACTAAAAGTGGAGATCCTAGGAATGTAGAATGGGAAAGAGAAAAGACAAGAGGATTAAAGAGGGAGTGAATGTGTTCAAAGTACATTTTATTCATATATAGAAATGTCATAATGAAACCCCTTATATAATAATATGCTAATAAAAAATCAACTGAGTTTCTAGGTCAAACTGATAATCACCAATCTCTATTTGAAGATTCCCCCTCCCCACACACACCTTTAACAAATTATTATATATAGCAACATAGTTGCAGGGAGTGACTTTAAACAAGATGGTAGAATACCAAGTCCCAGCCCTCATACCCTACAGAAACACACACACTCTCTCTCTCTCTCTCATTTTTGACTTATAGTTGTATAAATGCTGTAGGGAATAGGGACTTTATACTTAGTTTGTATATATTTAAAGACATTGTAAGTCTTTAAACTGATAGGAAATCAAGAGATTTTTCTTTTCTTTTTTTCATTTTTCCCCCTGGTACTTGGGATTGAACCCCGGGCCTTGCACATACTTTGCAAGTGATCCCCCACTAGGGTGCACCCCCAGCCATTTTTAATTTTTATTTTTTATTTTGAGACAAGGTCTTTCTTAGTTATGCAGGCTGCCTATGGCCTTGAATTTGTGATCTTCCTGCCTCAGCCTCCTGAGTTGGTGGGATTAAAGCCCCTGTTCCTGGCTCAAGAATTTTTTTTTTAAAGGAGTAGTTCTCAAAGTTTTTGGGTAACATGCTTCCTTTATACGTTTTATTTATTTTTGTTTTTTTAAATTATTATTATTATTATTATTATTATTATTATTATTATTATTATATTTATTTTGCAGTACAGGGGTTGAACCCAGGGCCTTGCACTTGCATGCCCTGCAAGTGCTGGACTACTGAGCTACACCCTCAGTCCATTTTTTTTACTGTTTGAGACAGGGTCTCGCTAAGTTACGCAGACTGCCTTTGGTCTCGAACTTGTGATCCTCCTGCCTCCACCTCCCAAGCCACTGGGATTATAGGTGTGCGCCACCACACCCGGCTGTTTTTTATTATTTTTTTGAGACATGGTATGGCTGTGTAGCCCAGGCTGACCTGGAACTCTCTACATACACCAGGCTGGCTTTCAACTTGTGTCAGTCCTCCTGTCTCAGCCTCTTGAGTGCTGGGATTATAGGCATGTGCCACTGTGCTTGGCTTTCCTTTACACATTTTAAAACTATATCTCCAAAGAGCTTCTGTTTATGTAGGTTATTGATATTTTCCATATTAGAAATTAAAACTGAGAAATTAAAAAATATCCATTAATTCATTTAAAAACAATCACCCTATTGCAGATTAACAAAGTATATGGTTTTGTAGAACAATAACTGTTTTATAAAACAAAAATGCTTAGAAGAATGGTCTTATTTTATATGAAACAACATCAGAAACTGTAATATCTAACTTAGAAACAGAAAGATTCTTATACTGGCTTCCTAATTTAATCTGTTACTATATCATACATGCTGTAACTTCTGAAAAATGCCTGTTTCCTTTTAAGAGAATAAGAATAAGTAAGGAGATGATATTTTAAATATAATTTTAACCCTAGTTACCTCCTAAGAGTGTCTTAGGGCCCAGGAGCCCCTGGACTACACTTTATACAGGGGTATAAGTCATTATATTACTTAGGATTGAAAGAAACATTCATAATAGTTAAGAAATACTGAAGTAGATTAGTATTTGCTGAAGAGTTAGAATGCTTAGAGTCACATCTCGCTCTGGCACTTAAATAATTTAAATGTGGACAAATTACTTAATACTTCTTTAGTTTTGCAATCATATTTCCTCACCTATATGGTAGGTATAATAGTGCCTATCCTTTAAGGTTGTCATGAGGATTAAATGAAATACATTAAGTGGTTGGACTTTGTCAGACTTAATAAATGGTTGTTCCTGATGTTGTATTATTATCCTAATTTTTTCACAAACTTCCATATAGCAGCATATTAGGTGCTTTAAAGTATTACATGAGTAAGCCAGTCCATTTTTAGGTTCTCAGCATTTTTATATTTGAAACTTTGCAGTCATACAAGATAACTTTGCTTCTCCTGACTTGCCTTTGCTGACATGTTTGACACACGACCAGGAGTTTGGGCCTGATTCTTTATTTCACCAAAGTGAACTAGATTTTGCACCTCTGAGGTATGATGATTTATTCAATTTTCTCTAACTTTTCTATTCTTTCTTAGTGTAAGTTATTAATAATATTAGTGACTTCAGGGTAAGGTCGGTCCTTGGAATAGGGCTTAGATATTCTTAGCACACACTCTGAAGGTAACAAGGCCCTAAATGATTCATATTAATTTAGTGCAGTAATGTAAGTGTAGAGATGTGCTAGGTGACTGTGGTTAGTTTAACAATCTCTCTTTCTTTCTTCTTCTTCCTTTTTTTTGTGGTACTGGAGAGTTGAACTGAGAGCCTTGTGCATGATAGGCAAGTGCTCTACCACTG
Organism: Pedetes capensis; assembly: GCA_007922755.1. Lineage (NCBI taxonomy): Eukaryota > Metazoa > Chordata > Mammalia > Rodentia > Pedetidae > Pedetes > Pedetes capensis. The sequence continues at coordinate 13,945 of VMDO01008306.1, read as the reverse complement.
AGCTGCACCCCTAGTGCCTTTTTTTTTTTAATTTTATATTTTGAGAAGGGGTCTCACTGAATTATCCAGGCTGCCTCTGACCTCTAACGTTTGGTCCTCCTGCATCGTCCTATCAAGTAGCTGGGATTACAGGTGTGCACCACTGTGCCTGGCAATAATTTTTAATATATTCCAGTATTTCAAACATATTTTAGTTATAAGGCACTTTGGATTTTCCTTATTGTAAACCTCCCTGTATGCTGCCATCATCCCTCCCCTCCTTCTCACACACATTCTGTAAGAAACCATTCATTTCTAGGTTACTAACTTGCTCTGTACTCTGATTTTACTCAGCTGTTATTGAATCAGCCTAGTTAGCTCTCTTGACCTTATACTGTGGTGAATATGAAGTAACAAGATTTTCTTACAAATTGATGTCTTCTAGAATAATCACAATGGGAGAAAATTCTGGAATTTTTTCCAAATATACAACTGAAAGTAGAATCTACCTTAAAAACTATAGATGTTTAGAAAGTAAAAAGTAACCTCTGCCCTTGTGCTATATTATTACTTAATAATTACTTTTATGTTAGATTGTCAGCAAATGATTAAGTTATTGTTGTATTTTGGGAGTAGATCACTTCTGGTGTGGTTTCCACAAGCATTATAAATGACTAGTAAATGAATTAATGCTTGTTAAATATTAAGTCATGGTAGATGATAAACATTTAAAACAGTATAGCATATTAAAAGATTGAATTTTTAAAAAGAACCATTTCTTTTGGGTAATAAGGAAATTGGATTCTGTCTTTTGTTTTAGAAGTCTGAGATAATATTAGGATCATATGGTGCTAGTTCATTTTCTGGTTACAGAATTTTCTTTGTTCAGCCATTACTCACAAGGATTTGAAGTTAGAACTTTATTTTTTAATAAACTTAAGAATAAATTCAATTTCAGTGACATCAGGTTTGTATTTTTGTTTTAGTACTCAAAAATGAAATGTTTTTAAGGTTTTATTTATTTATAATTGTATATTTTCAGAGGAATTCCTGATAAGTCTGAAGACACTGAATGGTTTTCTCGACCATCTGAAGTTAGCGAAGCTTTATTCCAGGCTACCTCAGAAGTATCTTCAGACCTAGTTAACAGTTGCTTTAGTATATCTCAGTACCCACTTACAGGTAGCACAACTGTTGGATCTCAGCGTTCTTTTTTATTTGAACAAGGAAATAATGAAGAGAATGTTTCATCTAATGCTGTTAATGAACTGAAAATCCCTAAAGACTCTGATAATTGTGATCTTTGTTCACATATGTCACAGAAGACACGAAAAGATATTCAGCAGCTGGAAAGCAATTTAGCTGATAAAGATCAAGTTTCTGTTTCAACTTTATCTGATATTAGTGATGAAAATATACCTATTAAAAAACCCAGCAATTTAGATGCTTCTTGTTCACATGTGCAGTATTGGAAACAGGAAGCTTTACAACAGGCAGAAACATCTCCAATAAGTAAGGACCACGTATCTTTTCCCCATGGAGTTGTTCCTCCTCCTAATAATAAAATGTCATATTCTTTCTTGCGATGTTCATTGGAAAGAAGAGGAAAAGAGAATCCCTTGACTTCTGATAGTCATTATTTTGAGGATGTTTATTTAAGGGCTTCAGCTGACGGCAAGGTAGAACAAAGGATGAATTCCTTGGAGGGTTATGAAAGAAATGAAGAAGATCTGCAGAAAGAATTATCTCAATATTTTAAACAAAAGGACACTAAAAATAATTTGGTACCTTCAGAAGGGGATCCCAGATCTTCAGAGATAAAGCATATTGGGAATATTGTAGTTCCTAATAGTTCTGTAAAAGTTTCAGAAGCACATATACTCTCCAGGGGACATGATATCTCTACAATGAAGACTTCTGATGGTCCTCTTCAGACAGTTAAATCCAACTTGGATGAAACATCACAACGACTGTATTTTCAAGAGGAAAGAAACCAAAAGGCAACTTCTATTTTTGGTGAGAAAAATGTTGATGCTACTGAAAATGTAGCCTTTGAGGCAGTTATTGCTTCTATTGAGCCTTCTGGGAAAGACCGTACTATAAGTGTCATCCAAACTGACATCAGTGAATCTTTAATATATGACAGCCAAGAGAGAGAACCCCAAAATCCAGATCTTTCCCCATTAAATTATAATGCTGAAAACTCTTTCTTTGATAAGCTTAAGCATCCAAACTATCACTCTACTCCAGGGTTGTTTGAACCAGCAGCTTCAAAACCATTGTTGCATAAAGAAAATGATGATAGCTCCCTATATTGGTATTCAAATTTAAAATCACCTCCTAATACTTCTCAGAACATGCTCATTAAACCACTTTCTGTTATTCCAGAGCTTAAGTCATCTGCTTCTTTAAGTGAAAAATCTTACAACCAGGCTGTTGGTCTTGGGAAAACACAGTCAGCTTTATTTCAGTGTGATATATACAATGAACCTTTTCTTCCCATTGCAAAAGTAAAGTCTGTTTCTGCTCTTGACCTTGCAGAGAAGCTAGGATCTTCAAACATTATTTATCCAATGCAAGTATCAACTTCAGATTCCTTGGTTTTACAAGATTTAAAGCAGCAGACCTTTGAAGAAGTTGCAGATTCTTCAAACTATAATATGGGTAAGTAATGCCATTGAAGGTCTAATTGCAGCTTTAGAGAACATCTTTTCAGCGTACTTGGTGGCATTTGGTGCAAAGTCACTAGGTTACCACTGATGGTTGATGTATCATTAATTGCAGTCAGTCAAGAGACATTACTAAAAGCTGATACAGGTCAAGGTAAAATTCCTCAGCCTATGGGAGCTGAGTCTAGTTTTTACTATGCATACAATTATGCAAAATGACTCCTGTTTTGTAGAGGGCCTACAGGAGAAGGCTGAGTCTGATGCCATTATTCTGGGTGATGATACTGAACGCTGTAGCCTAGATGAAAGTGCTGTTGTATGCAGTGAAAGAGTTGCTGAACTACAAAAAGAGGTGAGACACAACAAAATGCTAGTTGTAGAAAATATGGTCTTTTCTAGTACTGTTTCAGGAAATGGCATTTGTTTTTATTTTACTTTTTACTATTTCCTAGACATGTTATCAACATGACGTAACTGGTGAGTACATTGAACTAGCAGCTTTAGAGAATTTGCTTGATGATCTTTGTGACAGCTCCCTGCACTGGCAACCTGCTTTACAACTACCATCTGAGAAGGAGAACAATTTTGAAAAGCCTGTAAGTGTTTCTCTTTGACATTTCTTATGCACAGGGAAAGGAATATTTTAGTTGAAAAATGGTAATGCAAGTAGAGGACTCACTTATATCCTCTAACCCTAACTTATGACTTGTAACATGGTTTTCATTTGATATCATGAATATGCTCCATTAATTTGTTAAGAGGTTGAGATAAAAAAAATGTTTGTTTCATAGTCCATAATATTTGTCTTCTGTGGTGTCTTGGAAAAGGCCATCTTTTGGAGCTCTCTTGCTTTTATCTTGGGGCATCCTAACTCTTCCGTGTTGTGCCAGCAAGAACCTTTGGGATAGAATTAAGATAAGATATGTACATGGGGACATGTGATTGATTATGCTTTTTCTTTCCTTTGGTATTCACTGTTTAAGCCTTGGAATACTCAAGTATTTCTGCTTAAAAATTCCTGAAAGATTTGACTTTAGAGATTCTTAAAAATTACAAATGTTCCCTTAGGAAGGATACTGTGATGTTCAATGTTGAAACCAGTCAGTAATTCCAAAGGGATGTAACTACTCCTTTCCAAAATGAGCAACATATTCATGCATGTATACAGTCCCTCCTTCTATTTATAACATTATTATCATTATATGTATATAGTAGAAAATAACTTTGGGGTATTATAAAAATTCTTTTGCTCAGATCTTTGGATCCTGTGGCTTTAATGTTTCTCTGGTCCCATTGCCTGTTTTCTTTTGTCTCATACTCTCAGCTCTCAGCTGTGTCCCCCTTGTCATGTAGCCTTATATCCTATTCATCACACAGTTAGAAAATAGAAATGATATACTTAATATTATTCATACAGTTCATCATATAGTTAGAAAGTATATGTGATATACTTAATGTTATCATACAGTTTGAAAATGTATGTGATATACCTAATGTTACTTCTTCCTATTTGCCTGAGTTTTTTCTATTTATTATTAAATTTGTTGAATTTATAAGAAAAGTTTATGATAACCAGTAGATTAGTTTTATTTTCTTCATCATTCTAAAGTAGGCATTGTTTAGTTCTAATTAATTGTATTCTTTTTCTTTCTTCTGTATTTTTTTCCCCATTACTGAGAGTTAAACCCAGGGCCATGTACTAGGCAAATGCACTGCCTCTGAGTCACACCTTCAGCCCTTTTTTATTTTTGAGACAGAGTCTTACTAAGTTGTTCAGGCTGCCTCTGGCCTTGAACTTGTGATCCTCTTGACGCAGCCTGCTGAGTTGCTTGGGTTACAGGTAGTACCACTGAGCTCGGCTAGTTCTAATTTTTGATCTGTGGAGAGTGGAGATGAAAGTGGTAGCTGACAATCTGTGCTCAAATACTGTGCTAAGAGGTTTATATATATACATCAAATCATTTAGTTCATTAAATCCAGTAGGATTATTGGGGATTATTTTCATTCCCATTTTACAATGAATGCTTACAGGATTAAGTAACTTGTTCATAATCATTCAGCAAATAGGGAAACCAGTGGGAAACTAACTTCATTTATGCATTTAACGTCTATACTGTGAACTGTGTGCCTTTTTAAATATGCAACATTAGTTGCATTCTTTTGGCAAGAGTGAAGGTTCTTGAAGAAGATTGCTTAAAGTCAGTTTCAGTAAGAGTGAGAAGCTGCCACCTTCCTGATAATTGGGGAAATAAAGAAACACATGATAAATGATGATGGAAAAATTCATGCTTGTGTGCATTTTTTGGGATTCTTTTCTGAGGAAATATGACTGGATTAATCTTTGTAGTGAAAAAGATCAACCTAAAAGTGGTATATGTTTTTATGAGTATGCTTTGAGTATAGTGGAAAGTTATGCATGTTTATGCATTAATGTCAAGAATTATGGTTTCTGATTGTCTTCTAACAAAGACTTACTGGAATCTAATGAAATACTAGGAACTTCTTTTTCAGAAGTTAATTTCACTTCATATGAGTTTACTACTTTTGTTTAAAAAAGTTTAAGAACTTAGGGTTTTGGTAACTCATTACTCTTATTCTTTGATGCTCTTATTTTTCTTCTAAATATCTATGAATGTCTTAAAATATTACTATACTGTCTTTCCTTCATACTTTTTCCTCCCATAGTAGACCTTCCCCTTAAGAAAACTCTTGAGTTTGTCAAGAAAATTACTGTGGTGCAAATTCTTCAATATTTATTATTTTAAGGAGCAAATTTAGGTGGGACAGAAGACTTGTAGGCCTACAATATGTAATATTCTGTAAGCCAGATTTCTAAACACACAGACTGATTTGTAGTCTTTTCAGAGTTCACCAAACAAGATATGACCTGTATATGAATTCATGAGTTGAGAATATGATCTTAAGTAACTGTTAAAACTTGTCATTTTTATAATGAGGTTTGATTTTTAGTTGAGGAAGTCTGAAATGAATGTAATGTTATTTCTTCATTTTTTTTTTCTCTTTTTCTAGATGGGTCATTCTAATCTTGGCATTAACCAGCCCTTTTCATCTGTATCACCTACATTTATTCCTCATGATCCAACCAGAGAGTCAGAATATCATTCTTCAGATCTCAGAATGTTGAGGGTGTCTCCTGACACTGTGTCAAAGACTCTCAAACATTTAACAGGTATGTAGAAAAGGAGGTATTAAATGTTCTCATTATGGGTAGCTATTAAAAAATATCTTGCTATGCCTTTCTGACAGCTTGAGCAGATTAAGGGATACTGACACAATTAGCAAAGCATTATTTCTGGATATGTCTGTGAGGAACATCTTGGGAAGAGATGTGAATATGTGGACTGGGTAAGGGAGGTCTGCCCTCACCAGTGTGGGTCCATCCCATTCACAAAGGCCTGGACTGAACAAAAATGCAGAGGAAAGGCAAATTTGTTCTCTCTTTCCTAGAGCTGAGACATGATTCTTCTGCCTTGGACATCAGAACTCCAGTTTCTCTGGCCTTTGGGTAGCCCAGTGTCTCCCCCAGGTTCTTTGGCCTCAGTGAGAATTACATTACTGGATTTCCTAGTTCTGAGGCCCTAGGCTGACAACATTATAAAATCAGTATCTCTAACCTCCACTTCTCAGAATTAGCTTCAAAATCTCTTACTTGGTCAGCTCCATCTCATATTCACTTCATCATAAGTTCTCAGTCTTCACCAAGTGCCTCCAAAACTCCTGACCTACCTCTACCACTTGCTGCCTTCCTGAGCAGATAATCTTGCTTTCTACCTCAGAATCTCTCAATTTCTTCTTTACAAGATTATTTGCATCCACTTTTGTCCTCTTGAGCTCAATTAATTCCTTTTCCCCTTCACGTCATACAAATTGTTCCTCTGATAAAATATTTGGAGATTTCTTGTGGTGAATGTTTGTGTCCACTTGAAATTTTAACGTTGAAATTCTTATTCTCCTGAGTTGGTGGCTCATCCCTGTAATCCCATCACTTGAGAGGCTGAGGCAGGAAAGTTGCAAGTTCTAGTCCAGCCTGGGTTACATAGTGAGTTTAAGGCCAGCATGGGACATATTAAGACCCTCTCTCTCATTAAAAAAAAAAAAAAATCCTCACTCTCAAAGTAATGGCATTAGGAGTCTTTGGAAGGTAATTAGATCATGAGAGTTCTTAGTGCCACTTTTTAAAAAAGACCCCAGAGAGATCCCTTGCTCTTTTTACCATATGAACGCACAACAAAATGGTGTTGTCCCTCACCAAACCTTAAATCTGCCAGTACCTTCATCTTAGACTTTCCAACCTCTAGAACTGTGAAACATAAATTGCTATTGTGAGGGTGGAAGTGACTTCTAAACTCTTTATGTGTTGGACCATAAGGTGTTTTAGGTGTTCAGATAGATAACAAATGCAACTAAGCTGGAGCTGTGGGAGGAAAATTATATATTTAGAATGAAAATTGAAGCCATCTGTCGTATTTTTAAAAATAATTTTGAGATATAATTCACATCATATAATATACTCATTTAAAGTGTATAGTTCACAAAATTGTGCAAACACCACCACAATCTAAGAACATTTTCACTGCTTCAAAGGAAACTCTGTAACAATTAGCTGCCACTCCCCATTTCATATCTCATCAGTACCGCCATCCCTACACAACCACTAATCTACTGTTTCTATAAATTTACTTCTTTTTTTTTTTTTTTTTTTTTGCAGTACTGGGGGTTGAACCCAGGGCCTTGTGCCTGCATGCTCTGCAAGTGCTGGACCACTGAGCTGTGCCCCCAGCCCATTTTTTTTTACTTTTTTTGAGACAGGGTCTCGCTAAGTTACTCAGACTGCCTCTGGTCTCGAACTTGCAATCCTCCTGCCTCTGCCTCCCGAGCTGCGGATTACAGGTATGCGCCACCGCACCGGCTATAAATTTACTTCTTTTGGACTCTTTCATATAAATGGAATCATGGTATGTGGTATTCTATTTTTTTTTCCCCTTCAGTACTCGGGTGTTGAACCCAGGGTCTCAATGCATGCTTTGCAAGTGCTCTACCACAGAGCTGCAACCTCAGCTTCTTTTTTAGTTTTTTATTTTTTTGAGGCAGGGTCTTGCTAATTTATGCATTCTGTCTCTGGCCTCTAACTTGCAATCTTCCTGCCTCAGTTTCCTGAGCTACTAGGATTACAGATGTGCATTGTTTTGCTCTGTCCCTGGTCCCCGAACCCCATAATCTTACTTTATTAGTAATATTTTAGTGTGCAGTTTAATGGGTCTCGTTGTGACATTTCTATACGTACATATAATTGTACATTGCTCATATTCACCTCCCACATTATCCTCTCATGGCACCTCTCCCCTGTTTTTCTTTGGAGACAGATTCTCACTCTGTAACTCAAGCTGAACTGGGACTAGCTGTGTTGCTCAGGCTGGCCTGGAACTTGCAGTCCACCTGCCTGTGCCTCCCAAGTACTGGGATTATAGGCATGTGCCACTTTGCCTGGCATATTGTTAGGTGCTGTCAAGTTGTGTTCAACTCATAGTTACCTTCATAGGGTTTTCAATGGCTGATTGTTTTCAGGATCATTTCAGAATCATTTTGGGAGTTGAATACCACATCCTTCTCCCATTTTTGTGGTGCTGGGGATCGAACCTGGGTCCTCTGTGCAGAGCAGCACTACCAGCTGAACTAAACCCCAGGCCATGCCTTGCATGTGCGGTTTTTGTGACTAACTTATTTTACTTAACATAATGTTATCAAGTGTAGTGTGTATTTGTAGTCATTCCTTTTTATTGCCAAATAATGGTTCATTGTATGGATATACTACATTTGTATATTCAACATTTGGTGGATATATTGACTTTGCTGTTATGGATAATGCTGCTAAGAACAGTAATATACTGGCTTTTGCTTGGACATATGTTTTCGTTTCTATTTGATCTATATCTAGGAGTATAATTACTGGTTCATAGAACTCTATACACCATTTTGAGTCACTGCTAAATTAGTTTCCAAAATGTATATGCCATATCACACTCCCACCAGCAATTTGAGGCTTCCAGTATCTCCATGTCCTCACAACACTTGTTATTTCTTGTCTTTTTGATTATAGGCCCTCTGGTGGTTGTTGAATGCATCTTATTGTAGTTTTGATTTACATTTCCTTAGTGGCTAATGATGTTAACCATCTTGTGTTTATTGGCTTCCAGGTCTGTGGATTACTTTTTCATCTACTTGATTGCATTGATTGTACTACAACATTTTTAGTTCTGGTGAAATCTTTCTTCATATTTTGTTTTTAGTATTATTATTATATTTTTAGTCTCATTTTGTAGCTTGGACTGGCTTTGACCTAGAGAGCCTCCTGCCTCAGCTTCCTGAGTGCTAGAATTACTGGCATGTGCCACCATACCTGGCTTGATTCTATTTTTTTTAATTAAAAAATATTTTTAAATTTTGATAAAATACACCTAACATAAATTTTACCATCCTAGCTATTTTTTAGAGTAGATGTGTAGCATTAAGTACATTCACATTGCTGTGCTATCATCACTGCCATCCATCCACAGAACTCTCTTCATCTTGCAAAAGTGAAACTACCCATCAAACAGTAAATCCTTATTCTTCCCTCTCTTAGTCCCTGGTAACCACCATTCAGTTTTCTGTCTCTATAAATTTGACTACTCTAGGTATGACACATAAGTGGAATCATATAGTATTTGTCTCTTTGTGACTGTCTTAGTTCACTTAGCATAATGTCTCCAGGGATATACATGTAACATGTGCCATATTGTGTTGAGTCTGTAGATTAATTTTGAGAATATAAACATCTTAATAATACTAAATATTTTGTTCTATAAACACAGTATTTCTATTTATTTAGGTAATTTCTTTCAACAGTATTTTGTAGTTTTCAGTGTGCAAGTCTTGCATTTGTTTGTTCATTCTAAGTGTTTTAACCTTCTTGGTGGTGTTATAAATGGATTTGATTTCTTAATTTTATTTTTACAAGACTCATTGCTGGTGTATAGAAATAAAATTGAATTTTGTTAATCTTATAAACTGGAATTTTACTGAACTACTAATTCTCATAAATTTTATGTGGATTTCTTACATTTTTAAAATATAAGACCATGCCATCTTTTTTTTTTTTTTTTTTTTTTTTTTTTTTTTTTTTTTTTTTTTTTTTAATTTATAAATGGTAGTGGTGTACAGAGTAATAAGACTTTGGCTATATCCATCATGCAATTCTTACATCATTTTTGCTTACACGTTCATCAACTTACATATTTTACAGAACTATAATTTCCATGTATTCATATAGTTGCATCATATGTTTTGAGATTTTCCTCTCCGCTCTTTCCTCTCTACTTTATTTCTCCTTCCCTCCCCCCTTGCTTAACTTCTGCTCCCACCCACTGATCCCCTTGCCCTTTTTTACAACTTTGCTTATATTTTCCCTTCTTAGATAAGTATGGTTGCTTATTTTTATTTATCTACATATGTATGCCATACCACTGTGACAACTGATCCCATCAGATCTTGGAAGCTAAGCAGGGTCAGACCTAGTTAGTACTCGGATGGGAGACCGCTTGGGAATACCAAGTGCTGTAGACTTGTGAGAAGGACCTAGCAACCCACTCTCCCAAAACAATCAGCCATTGAAAACCTTATGAATAGCAGAGAAGCACAACAAGTATTTCTTCTGTTGTATGTAGGGTCTCTGTGAGTCGGACACCAAGTTGATGGCATCTAACAACAAAAACATATGGATAGTTTTTTGTTTCTTCCTTTAAGTTAGATTTAGCTCCCACATATGAATGAGAACATATGGTATTTCTCTTTTTGGGATTGGATTCGTTCACTTAAGATTATGTTCTCTAGTTCCACCCATTTTGTCATTTGCAAATGATGTTGTTTCATTCTTCTTTATTGCTGAGTAATATTCCATTGTGTATGTATACTACAATTTTCCTATCCATACCTCTGTTGATGGACATCTTGGTTGATTCCATAGCCTTGCAATTGTGAAGAGTGCTGCATTAAATACGGAAGTGCAGTTGTCCTTGTGGTATGATAACTTATCTTCCCAGGAAGGGTATAGCTGGGTCATGTGGTACTTCTATTCTTAGTTTTCTAAGGTACCTCCATTTGATTTCCAAAGTGGTTGAACTTACAGGCCTACCAGCAGTATAAAAGTGTTTTTGGTTCCCACATGCTTGGTACATTGTTTTCCAGCCTTTTATCTTCAGATGTTAATGGTCTTTGTGGATAAAGTAGTAAGTCTCTTGAACCCTACAAACCAAGGGCTTTAGTTTTTTAATCCAGTTGGCCAGTTAGTGTCTCTTGAATGGTGAGTTGAGACTGTTTACATTTAGGGAAATTATTGAGAGGAGCTTATTATTCTGAACCAACAAGAACAAACAACAATTTGGTGTTTGTTTCTATTCTTTGATTCATATTTAGCCTGTTGTATTGTTAAGTTCCTCTCATATCTATTATTCCTTCCTTTGATCTTGTTTTTGTGGTTGTCTCTCAACTCCTGTGTATAGTGTTTCATTAAGGATCTTCTGCAGCTAATACGGGCTGGGATTTAGCTCAGTTGGTAAAGTGCTGCGCTGCAGTCTCTGAGGTCCTGAGTTCAATTCCCAGTGCCGCAAAAATGGGAGAAGGACCTGGCAATCCACTCCCAAGGCAATCCTGAAACAGTCAGCCATTGAAAACCCTATGAGAGTCGCTATGAGTTGGATACCGATTCGACGGCACCTAACAACAACAACAAGCAGCTAATACGGACTGTGCCCCATTTGTGAACTCTAGACAAAAGATGTAATTGGGAGCAAGACTGGGGATTCAGCCAAGCCTGCTGCAGTGGGGGAAATACATATACCTGTGCAGGCTGAGGAGGAGTGGCCACCAGGGGCCCCATACTTGGGGACCTGGCAGCAAGGAACCAGATAGTTCGTGAATCAGAGGCAGCAGAGGGGGTGGGATAGCTATTTGACAACAGACGGATAGAAGGTGGAAGTCTTAAGGAACTGAGTGACAGTCATATAGTCTGAATCAATCAGGCTTGGGATTTCTGCTTTTGTTTTTCTCCATGAGGGGGCTGAGTGATTCTGGAACTCTGTTTTTGCAAGGTGTATTTCTCTGTTTGATTGTTTTTATTATTATTATTATCAATATTGTTTTTCCCTCTCTATTTCTGAATGAGCTGAGTGGTTCTGGGATTGTATCTGTTTGTTTAGTTGTCATAACCGAAACTAGACTTCTAATACCCTTGCATTGGCTAGACCTTGCACCCATACCAGGCAATGGACAAGCCTCAACAGAAAAACACATGAAACATGAATGGTCAGGTTGGATGGGAAGCCCCAATAGACCAGAGCCCTTCAATGGATAATTTCAAAGTAACGGAAGTCTTAGAGATACCAGAAAAAGAATTTAGAAGCCTGCTGATATGTTGAAAGACCTCATGGACTCCACAATGAGAGCAATTGAAACACTGGACAAAACTAACTTGGAAGAAAAATTCAGCAAAAAAATTGAGATCCTGAAGAAGAATCAAACAGAAATCCTGGAGATAGAAAGCAAAGTCAGTCAACTGAATATTAAGTAGAATCTTCAGTAGCTAGTCTGGATGAAGCTGAAAACAGGATCGCTGATACTGAAGAAAAAGTTGAAGATCTTATTTATTCAGATGCCAAGAAAGAAAGATGAAGCAGTATGATCAATACTTTCAGGAGGTCTTTGATAAAATGAAGAGATGCAATCTATGAATTCAGGGGTACATAAAAGAGCTGAAAATAACACTGAGTGTTAGGTGCCATTGAGATGGGTCTGGCTCATAATGATCCTATGCAGAGTTTTTAGTGGCTCATTGTTTCAGGAGTGGGCTTCCAGGTCCTTCTCCTTAGCTTGCAGCACCTAGTATTCCCAGGTGGTCTCCCATCCAAGGATTGGCCAGGCTGACTTTGCTTATCTTCTGAGATCAGATGGAATTGGATGCTAAGGTGGTATGGCTGTAGACAAAAATAACACTAGGGGATTAGGAAATCTATTCAGAAAGATGATAGCTGAAAACTTCCCAAAACTAAGGGAAAAAATTGATGCCTATACAACTGAAAATACCCAAACTCCAAATAGAGTGGACCAGAACAGGTCCCCTCCACTATACATTATAGGTAGAATGCTGAATCTAGAGAGCAAAGAAGCTATTCTAAAAGCTACAAGAGAGAAATGTCTACTCTCTTGTACAAAGGCACACCCATCAGAATAAAGCTGACTTCTCAACAACAATTTTAAAGGCAAGGAAAGCTTGAACAGACTTCATTCAGGTTCTGAAAAAAAAACAACTGCCAACCAACATTACATTACGTAGTGAAGCTATCTTTTAAAATAGATGGAGAGATCAAGACCTTACATGATATTGACATGTTTAAATAATTTGTGACCACCAAGCCATCTTTGAATAGAGATAGTCTCACGTCTTCATTTCCAGTCTGGATACCTTCAGTATATTTCATTTCTCCAATTGCCCAGACTAGGACCTATGTACAATGGTAAATAGAAAGTAGCAGAAGTGAACATTCAGCCAGATGTGGGAACATATGCCTGTAATCCCAGCACTCAGGAGACAGAGGCAGGAGAATTGCACATTCGAGGCCTACCCAGGCAAGATCCTGTCCAAAAACAAAAATTGAGTATCCTTGTCTTGTCCTCATTTTTGTGGGAAAGTATCCAGTCCTTTACCATTGTGTATGATGTTAGTAGTGGTAGTTGTTATTGTTGTTGTTGTTAGGTGCTGTCGAGTCATCTCCGACTCACAGCAACCCTCATAGAGTTTTTAATGGCTGATTGTTTTGGGATTGCCTTGGGAGTGGATTACCACATCCTTCTTCCATGATATTTTTGTAGATACCCTTTATCAGGTTGAAGAAGATCCCTTTTTTTTTTTTTTTTTTTTTTTTTTTTTTAGAACATTTTTATCATGGAAAGGTGTTGAACTATGTCATTTTTTCTACATATTTTATGATGAATATATGTGGCTCTTCTAATAATATGATGTATTATTAGTCAATTTTCATATGTAGAGCCAACCTTGTTTAACATATTTATTTGATTATAGCATGTAATCCATGTTGCTGGATTTGGTTTGACAATATTTATGTATTTATGTTTTGTGGAGTCTTGGGTCTATTCATAGTAGATATTGGTCTATAGATTTCTTGTGATTTTTAACTTTTGGAAGAGTTTGTAAAGGATTGGTATTTTTTTTAATATATATATAT
>VMDO01008305.1:0-84923 GCA_007922755.1 Pedetes capensis | reverse complement strand
TCTGTCCTAACTACTCTGGAGAACACTCTTCAGGAAGTATAACTCTTCTTTGCTTAGAATATAGTTTGGAGTCCTGGAGTGAAATTTACTTAAAAAAAAAAAAAAACTGAACAAAACAGCAAGCTCTGCTAATCTAAAAGTAATACATTCTGGAAAATATCTGATTTAAATTCAAGAAGCAACTTATTTGGAAGAACAGGACCCAAAGAATGATTTTTCAGCATTTTTCAATATTAACTACCTATCTTTAAACAAAACCTATTCAATCTTCTGTAAGTCTAACATTGGAAGACAATCAAATTAATATAGGAAAAAGTGTTCTGAGCTCTCTTTCCAAAAAAAGTTCTTGTTAAGATTTTATTAGAAGATGAACCAAACCTGCCCCTAAGTCTTATGTATCCACATGTATTTAATATGAAATAATCTGCTTCCTTGAGCACATATTATTCTGATTATTAATCACCAATTCAAGAATTTTATCTCTGTCCTTAGAGCCTGGGCGTGTGTGAGGTCTTAATAGCAATTAATGAAATTTAACTAAGAAGGAACCCTCCCATGTGTCTGTCCGCTTGTCATCCTATAGGGGATGTTGTGCTCCTAAGATGCTGAAAGCTATTCCACTGGCTTTTCAGATACCAGCAGGGCCACGCATGGTGGAGAGGTTTCATATGAGCTTCCTTACTAAAATAGACTAGAGAGAATGACTTGGCAGCCAATGCCTGAAACCACTGGCCTTTGAAAAACCCTATGAATAGCCAAGAACCACTGTCAAATATAGTGTCAGAAAATGAGCAACCTCCCCCCCCAGCCTGGAAGACATTCAAGAAACAACTGGGGAAGAGTTGCTTCTTCAAATTAGAGTCAAGCTTAATGATGGGATGGAGTAAAGCCCCTGGACCTCCTTTTGCTGATGTGGCACACACAAAATGAGAAGAAACATAGTGGCTGCAACAATGAGCTCAAACATAAAAAGACCATGTACATGGCATAGTGTTGGCAGTGTTTTGTTCTGCTGTACTTAGGGTTGCTATGAATTGGGTCTGACTCAATGTCACCTTACAATAACAAGAAGGAACTACTTTACATAAATCTAAGATGATACCAATAGTAATAATACTACCTTATCTTATAGCTTTTTGCTCCTTGGAAGACAGGACCCATTAAAGAGATCCTTTCTATTAGTGTTTTAGTGGCCCCTGCTGGCCTATTCATAAAGAAATCTTGAGCCGGGCATGGTGGCACATGCCTATAATCCCAGTGGCTCAGGAGGTGGAGGCAGGAGGATTGCAAGTTTGAGACCAGAGGCCATCTGCATAACTTAGTGAGACCCTGTCTCAAAAAGTGTTAAAAAAAAAAAAAAAGGGCTAGAGGTACAGCTTAGCGGTCCAGCATTTGCAGAGCATGCAAGCACGAGGCCCTGGGTTCAACACCCAGTACTGGAAAAAAAGAAAGAAAGAAAGAAAGAAACATTGAATACTTCCCTTCCAGGTCTGGGATATCTGAGGAAAGTAGGTAAGCTCAATCAAAGATAGTGACCTCTCAGGTTAAAGGGTGAAGTTTTAGTCATTAAACATAGGTGATCAACAAGCTGCCCTTCTTTTTGCTGTTAGTAACCCATGTCTGAAGCTCATGGCAACAGTATTAACAAATCTAGGCAAATCTTATCAAACATAGGCAAGTTTAATATTTCTCAATGTCAAAAAGAGACTCTGAACCTTTCCCTTGTACATCAAGTAGTTTAAGTAAAAGGAAGATATGAGGAAGTCAAGGAACTAAACAGAGCATGTCACCAGCCATCTTGAGAAGACACAATCAAACATTACAATGACGTGTTCAGAGTTGGAGATAGAAAACCAAAAGGGAAGAACATACTCTGTTTTTCTCAAGCTTAAGGAATTGAAAAAAATTCAAGCCTCAAGTAGCAATAGAGAAGAAATCTAGAGGGAAAATATTAATGCAGGAAACACCAAAAGAAGATGGAAGGAATACAGAGTCATTATACCAAAAAGAATTGGTGGATGACCAACCATTTCAAGAGGTTGTATATGATCAAGAACCAATTGTATTCAAGGACGAAGTAGAAGCTGCCTTGAAGGAATTGTGAAACACAAGTCTCTAGGAATTGATGGAATATCCAATAGAGACGTATCAACAAACAGATGCAGCACTGGAGGTGCTAACTTGTTTATGCCAACAGATTTGGAAAACACCTACCTGGCCAACTGACTTGAACAGATCCATATTTATGCCTCTTCTCAAGAAAGGGGATCCAACTGAATGTGGAAAATATGGAACAATATCATTAATATCATACTCAAATTAAATTTGCTAAAGATCCTTTAAAAGTGAATGCAGTAGTATATAGACAGAGAACTGCTGGGAAATTAATCTGGATTCAGAAGAGAGAGTGGAACCAGGGACATCATTGCTCATATCAGATGGATATTAGCTGAAAGCAGAGAATACCGAAAAAGATGTTGATCTATGTTTTATTGACTATGCAAAGGTATTTGACTGCATGGGTCAACACAAATTATGGCTAACATTGTGAAGAATGGGTATACCAGAGCACTTAATTGTACTTATGAGGAATTTATCCATGGACCAGAAGGCAGTTGTTCGAATAGAACAAGGAAACACTGCCTGGTTTAAAGTCAAGGAAGGTGTGTGTCAGGGCTGTATCCTTTCACCGACCCACTTTAATCTCTATGCTGAGCAAATAATCTAAGAAGTTGGACTTTATAAAGAAGAACGCAGCATCAGGATTGGAGAAAGGCTCATTAACAACCTGCATTATGCAGATGACACAACCCTATTTGCTGAAAGTGAAGAGGATTTGAAACATTTACTGATGAAGATCAAAGACCACAGCCTTCTGGATGGACTGCACCTCAACGTCAACAAAACAAAAATCCTTACATCTGGGTCAGTAAGCAACTTCATGATAAATAGAGAAAAGACAGAGATTGTCCAAGGATTGCTTTACTTGGTTGTACAATCAATACCCATGGAAGCAGAAGTCAAGAAATCAAAAGACTCATTGCATTGGGAAAAGCTGTTGCAAAAGATCTCTCTCTCTCTCTCTCTCTGCCTGCCTCAGACTGCAAAAGATCTCTTTACAGTATTGAAAAGTAATGATATCATCTTGAAGATGAATATCATCTTGAAGATGAAGGTATACCTGACTCATGCCATGGTATTTTCAGTCACATCATAAGGTTGTGAAAGGTGGACATTGAACAAGGAAGACAGGAGAAGAATCGAAGCTTTTGAATTATAGTGCTGAATACTGAATATACCATGGACAGCTAAAAGAACCAACAGAGCTATCCTAGAAGTGCAGTCAGAGTGCTCCTTGGAAGTAAGGATGACTAGACTGCATCCTATGTATTTTGGACATGTTATCAGGACGGACCAACACCTGGAGAAGGACATCATATTTGGGAGAACAGCAGGTCAACAAAAAAAGAAAGACCCTTAAGTAGATGAATTGACACAGTGTCTGCAACAAAGGGCTTAAACATATCAAAGATAAAGTGCCTGGCACAGAATCAAGGAGTGTTTTGTTCTGTTGTACATAGCATCCTTATGAGTCAGACCCAACTCAATGGCCACTTAACAACAACTACTACTAAAAGACAATGTCCTTTGCAGAAATCCAGAGCACTTTGGTAACAAATGCAATCTAACTGAATAGTTTCATGTTTAATTATAAACTGTCTTACATGATAGAATTTAGTGCATTTAGTCCTTGACAAAGATTTTCCTCAATTCAGTTGTTAAGAAAAGCCTCAACTACTGAAAGAAAACAATGATAATGGTGGTCACCAAGCATAGATTAGTCACATAAAAGGTGTGACTAGTAAGAAACAAAATAGATTTCTTTTATCAATGAGCAGAAAATTGTTATATTCAAGCAAATACCATTAAAAGTAGTTACACAGGGAGATTCTATCCTTACTTCATTTTTAAACCATTTTTGGAACTCCTCCTTTGGGACTGCCTTCATAGCCTTCCTCAATAACAATAATTCCTTAATTTTAGTTCCAAACAATGACATCCAGCCTGATTACTTACTTACCAGTAGTACCTGTGAATATGTTATGGCTGTTACCAAAACTTAATCCATCCTCAGTGAATAGTGTCATTAAGAATACTTAGAATGCTGGGCACAGTGGCACACACCTGTATTCCCAGCAACTCGGAAGGCGGGGGCAGGAGGATTGCAAGTTTGAGACCAGAGGCAGTGTGCATAATTTAGTGAGACCCTGTCTCAAAAAGTTAAAAAAAAAAAAAAAATGGGCTGAGGGTGCAGCTCAGTGGTACAGCACTTGCAAAGCCTATAAGCGCAAGGCCCTAGGTTCAACCCCCAGTACCGGAAAAAAATAAAAATAAATAAAAAAGAATACTTAGAATGCCAGACACTGTGGTGCATGCCTGTAATCCCAGCTACAGGGGAAACTGAGATAGGAGACTTGCAAGTGTAAGGCCAGCCTGAGCTGTACAGCAAATTCCAGGCCAGTATGGGCTACATAGCAAGATTCTGTCTCTAAAAAAATAAAAAAAAGAAACAAAGAAAATAAAACAAACAAACAAACAAAAAAGCTTTACAAGAATGTGCTTAGAAACCAGAGCTAGCCTCAGAAGAGGAAATTTAACCTATCTTTGATCACTATAGTAAGGAATACCAGCACATCTTTCCATGATGCCAATTTTGGAGAAAATACCCATTAGGGTATCTAAATTCTTCACTTTGTTAAAAAATAGTTATATGATTTCTTTCTGAGTATATAATCATACACTGAATACTAAAGGAAAACATTTTAATTTATCCATCTTTACGTTGGTTATATGGGAAATACTATGCCTTATTTTTTACATGACAAAATGTATTCATAAGGACAAAAGAATAACTAAATGAACTGGAACAAAAAAATGAAACTATCTAAATCTCAGTATCTTCAACTGCAAGATGAAGGTAATACCAATATCTACCTCATAGGTCAGGCTTAAGCCAGGATCCATGCATGCAAAACAGCTGTCTGGTACACAATAGATGCTCAATAAATGACTAGTAGTATTTTGTTGCCAAATTAAAATTCAAACCAGCAGTTTGAATTTTTCAATTTTTATAAAATTTAAATATTATAGTAATTCCAACTGCTATATGTTTAATATTAAAATGCTACTTGGATATATTTTGAAATATATTTTATAAAGTTCTTCATGTGAATAGCACAAGTTTTCACTTTCTTGAAAATAACTTTGTAAGTCCTATATTCCCTAGAGACACAGCTCAGTAACATTATAAAATAAAATAAGAGAGTGTAAATGAAAAAAGTGAAGAACAATACCAGGAGTAGTATTCCAGTCACTGGAAAGGCTGAAGGCTGACTCAGCAGAAGGGAACACGTAGGTTTTCTGACTAGAATGATTTTCTGTTACTGAAGATTCAGTTTCTGAAGCCTCCTCTTTATCCTTTTGATCTTCCTTATGCATATGAGTCACAAAATGTGCTATGCCAGAGTATATATTTCAATTAAAAGAAAATAGTAGAGAGTAAAGTCACATGTTGAAAATGAAATAATTGTTAACACTTCCCCATGGCAATACAGATATATTAGAAATTTGCAATATATTATTCATATAGCTTTCTATAATAAATTAATATGAAATATAAAGTGAAACATCTCCCACAGTAAAAAGAAATAAATTTAAGAAAACACAGAAACCATAATAAAGGAACAGGACAGGAACAGATAGATTTGAAAAACAATAAAAACTTTTATATATTAAAAATGTAGTCACCAAAACAGTATCAGAGATGAAGTGAGCAAATGCATGTTAAAGGCTCTAAAGTCCTTTTATTGTTTGGGAGGCAGATAATAGTCATCTTAAATTTGAACTCACTTATCAGTATTGAAAATTTAAGAATAAGCACTAAAAAAAGTCAAGTATATAATTTCTGAACCAGAAGAAGGAGAAGGAATATAGGAAACTCAATGTAATAAATGCAAGAAAAAAAAAAGACAATAGCAAAGGAAAAAACCCATGGTAAGTAGGAAGCAGAAAATATTTTAGAAAGGTTCCGTAAACTTTGTAAGCTGATGAAAGTATAGCCAAAAGTGATGCAATAGTTGCACAATGAAAAAAGCAAATGCTATATTACCCTGTACCCCACCAATACTTATAAATATGGGGTAAAAAAAGAAAATATTTTAGAAATAAGCACAAGTATGTCAGTAAACAAAATAAATGAACACTGTTTATACTTGGTGGTTAAAGAAATACTGACCATTTAAAGTAATGAAATCTAGTCATATGTTGAACACAACTGCAACATAATGATATACTTAAAAGTAAAGGAATATTTAATTTATAGGAAATGCAGTGGAGAGAGGAGCACATTAAATGACACAGAGAGATCTAATTAGTAAAATCCAGACTCTGACCAACACTTCAATACAAACATCCTTGTTTCTTCAATAAGCTGCAAAAGGAAAAGACATAGAGTAGGAATTCAGAAGTGAAAAGAAACCTATATATATATAAGCTATCAACCAACAGCCATACATTGACCTTGCTTAGATCTCAACTAGAACAAATAAACTCCTTTTTAAAATAAGATGACTGGTAATATTGAACATAGATAAATGAGAATATTAAGATTTTAAAAAGCAATTTCAGTCAGACAAGGTTGTACATGCCTATATTCCCAGCTTCTCAGGATGTGGAGACAGGAGGATTGTGAGGTCTGGGTGAGAGATAGCCTGTATAACCAGCAAGACCCTATCTCAAAATAAAAAATAAAGAATGGGCTGAGGGGCATGCATCTCAATGGCAGAGCACTTGCAAAGTATCTGCGAGGTCCTGGGTTCAACCACCAAATACTGTGGCAGGGAAAAAGGATCTCATATTTTAGAAATACATATACAACATGTATAGATAAAATAATGGGCTGTTTGGATCTGCTTCAAACAATACAAGAAAAAGAACTGGCCATGAGTTAATAATTATTAAAGTTAATTGTTGGGTACATGAAGGCTGAACATACTAATCAGTCTTGTATTAAAGTATGTTAGAAATATTCCATGATAAAAAATTTAAAAGTAAAAAATATAAAAAAGATACATCAGGTATAAAGAACACAGGTGTAAGCTGGGTACGGTGGCACACACTTGTAATCAGAGGTGGAGGCAGAAGGATGGTAAGTTCGAGACCAGAGGCAGTCTGGGTAATTTAGTGAGACCCTGTCTCAAAAACTAAAAAAATGGGCTGGAGGTGCAGCTCAGTGGTCCAGCACTTGCAAAGCATGCAGGCGCACAAGGCCCTGGATTCAACCCCCAGTACCACAAAAAAAAAAAAAAATAAAATAAAAGAACACAGGTGTAGTAAAGTTAATATTAGGTCAAATTATAAGTCAAAATGCATTACTGGGGATAAAGAGGGTCATTACTTAATGACAAAAGGGGTAAAATTCAAAAAAATGATAAGAATCCTGAACTATATTCACCTTTTCTTTTGTTTTTCTTTTTTTGAGCAGTATCAGGGGTTGAAGGCCAGGGCTTCATGTATGCTAGGCAAGTGCTCTACCACTGAGCTGCATCCCAAAGCTCTTTTAATTTTTAAAAAATTTTTATTTGTTTGTTTGTCTGTTTTTGTGGTACTAGAGAGCTTAACTCAGGTCATTGTGCATGATTTTTTATTTTTATTTTTTGCAAGCACTCCACCATTGAGCCGTCATACTCCCAGCCCATTTTTTACTTTTTATTTTGAGACAAGGTCTTGCTAAATTATGCAGGCTGTCTCTGGCCTCAAACTTTCAATCCTCCTGCTTCCGCCTTCTGAGTTTCTGGGATTAAAGGCATGCGCCACCATGCCCAGCTAATTTTTACTTTTGAGACACGGTCTTGCTAAATTGTGCAGGCTGCCTCTGTCCTTGAACTTACAATTCTCCTGCCTCAACCTTGGTAGTCATGGGTATTACAGGTAAACTCTACAGCATCCGACTGAACTACATTCATCTTATAGCTTCAAATATATAAAACAAAATTTAACAGGTTTAACAAGAAAAACAAATAATCCATAATCACTGCGGGAAGTTTTTAAGGCATCCTTCTGAGAAATGAGTGGTCAGCAGACTAAAGAATGAAACAACACAGAAAATCTATAGACAATACAAGTTAGGATCTGGGCTAACTGAAGATACAATATACACACCCTACACACAGCCTATGGCAAATGCTTATTCTCCTCAAATAAAAGCAGAATATTTACAAAAACTGATTATAGATATTAGGCTACAAAGGAAATTTTAACAAATATCTAAGAACTAATGCCATCATACACATCTAATCCCAATACAAAGAAAATCAATCACAAAAGCAGCTCAAACTCCTAAAGTTTAGAAGCTAAAAGCCCTTTTTTCTGAGCTAAAAAATCACACCATAAGTTAAAAAACAAAGATCTAAACAACCAAATGATGTACACACCGTTACCTTTGTCTAAGGCCTGTGAAGCAACATGTTCAACCTCAACTGCATGTATGAAGAAATGAGAAAGAATGGAGTTAGAAAAACCACAAGTTAACCTTCCCTAAATGGGAAAAATAATACAAGTAAGGATAGAAATCACTAAGAAAGAAAATTAAGAAACAATAAAGAATCAACAAACCCAAGCTTTTTTTTTTTTTTCTTTTGAACAGTCTAATTAAACTGCTGACAAGACTTAAAGAGAAAGACAAAAACTATGGGTATAATAGAATGTAAACACGTAACTATACCTACTCTAATTTCACCCTTTCAATGAGAAATGGAAACACTAAATACCTCACCATTGCTTGGCTGTTTACGAGAGCCTCAAATTCCAACTCAGCTGATGACCACTAAACAGCATGCACAAAGCTCTGTCGTCTTCCTAGAGTGACCAATGCATGAGGCCCTGTGTTCAACCCCCATCTTCCCTGTAGAAAAGCCCAAAATAATCCTAATCTGAAATCTGGGGGGACTCATGGCTGCAGCTCACATAGGAAAACTATTTCCAGTTCTGGCATTCCAAAAAGCAATGCTTATTCTTTTCAGGTTTACCATAGCCAGGCTTTAGTCCCAGCCCCTGCCACTCCAACAAACCTTCTTCAGAAATGCTAATGGTTTCTGAAGCTAATGGTTTTTCAACTTCAGGGCCAGAAAATCCAGTGTGCTCCACATGTCTACCCTGTAAGAAAAAGCACAACAAAACAACTATTATAAATTTTATATTTTGATAATTTCAAAATATCATAAACAATTTTATGTAAATTTAAACATTTACATTTGTGCAACAAATGACAAAAATGAGATTAAATTCAATATGTACTAAATGGTGGGCTGGGACTAAAGGGTGGGTTGGTAGAGTGCTGCACTGCAGTCTCTGGGGTCCCGGGTTCAATTCCCAGCACCACAAAAATGGGAGAAGGACCTGGCAATCCACTCCCAAGGCAATCCCGAAACAGTCAGCCATTGAAAACCCTGTGAGGGTCACTATGAATCGGATACCGACTGGACGGTACCTAACAACAACAACAACTAAACGGTAGAGATCATGAAGAGGAAGTTTTTACTTATTTGTAGCCTAACTCATTTAACCTTTCACAAGGCATAGGAAATTAGCATTACATAATTCTGGAATGGGGAAGAATCCTAACTACAGCCTAGCCAATATCTTCAATTTTATAGACAACCCAGACAGATTCACTGAGAACATGGATTTCAACCCAGGTCCTCCAGGCTCTAGGCCTGTATTTGTCCACAGAATCCTTCTGCCTCTTCCAGGCCTGCAAGCCATGTTCTTAACTAGGCAGGTCAAAGTGTTTGCCTTTATGTGTACATGTGTACCTTATAATAGGGTAGAGCATTTTAAACAACCTGCTTGAATTGGGGTTGGGGTTTAGCTCAATTGGCAGTGTGCTACTCTGCATTTTCCGAGGCCCTAGGTTTGATATCTGTTGTTGTTGTTAGGTGCCGTCGAGTCGGTATCCGACTCATAGCGACCCTCTGTACAACAGGGGAAACACTATTTTCAGTGCTTCTCTGCTGTTCATAGGGTTTTCAATGGCAGATTGATTTTTGGGAAGGGGTTGCCAGGTTCTTCTCCCAAGCCTACAGCTTCTGGTGTTCCCAGGCGGTCTCCCATCCAGATACTAACCAGGCCCGACCCTGCTTAGCTTCCGAGATCTGACGGGATCGGATGCCACAGGGCTATGGCTGCAGGCTAGGTTTGATATCTAGCATGGTAAAAAACAGGAGAAGGATGTGACAGCCTACTCCTGAAACAGTCATTGAAAACCCTATGAGGGCAGTAAGGCTTTTGGTCCTGCTTTTGGAAGGACAACTTTCTGAAGACTTGGCACCAATAGGCTTCCTGTGACCACCATGGTGAAGATGGCCTCAGGAGTGCAAATTGTTGAAGAAGTATGCTGTATTTTTGACATGAAAGTTTGGAAATGCTCCACATCAGAAGAAATCAAGAAAAGAATGAGGGCTGTTATTTTCTATCTCAGTGCAGACACAAATTGCACCATTGTTGAAAACAGCAAATAGATCTTGGTTGGAGATGCTGGTGTTACCATAACTGATCCTTTCAAAAATTTTGTGGGAATGCTTCCTAAAAAAGACTGTCATTATGCTTTGTATGATGCAAGCTTTGAAACCAAAGAAACTAGAAAATAAGAGTTGATATTTTCTTTGTGGGCACCAGAACTAGCCCCTCCGGAAAGTAAAATGATCTATGCAAGGTCCAAGGATGCCATTGAGAAGAAATTTCAGGGTATAATGCATGAATGTCAAGCCAATGGGCCAAAAGAGCTCAACTGAGCTTGCACTGCTGAAAAGCTAGGTGGACCCATAATTGCAGCTTTTGAAGGGTGCCCTGTGTAGATCAACACCAGGTGCCACAGCTGAAAGCGTCCATGTTTAATGCCATCCTCTCGCTGTATCTTAAAGCAAAATCTACTTAGGCCAGGGTCTCACTGGGGGTGGGGACTTTGTCATCTTTTGTTGTTGTTGTTGTTAGGTGCCATCGAGTTGGATCGACTCATAGTGACCCTATGTACAGCAGATGGAAACACTTGCCGATTCTGTGCCAGGCAAACCATCTTATTTATGTTTAAGCCCACTGTTGCAGACACTGTGTCAATCCATCTGGTGGAGGGTTTTCCTCTTTTGCGTTGACCTGCCACTCTCCCAAACATGATGTCCTTCTCCAGGGATTGATCTCTCCTGACTACATGTCTGAAATATGTAAGACGCAGTCTGGCCATTCTTGCTTCCAAGGAGCACTCTGGTTGCACTTCTTCTAGGACAGCTTTGTTGGTTCTTTTGGCAGTCCATGGTATATTCAACAGACGTCTCCAGCACCACAATTCAAAAGCATGAAGTCTTTTTTCTGTCTCTCTTGTTCAATGTCCAGCTTTCACAACCATACGATGCAACTGAAAATACCATGGCATGAGTCAGACGCACCTTTGTCTTCAATGTGACATCTTTGCTTTTCAATACTCTAAAGAGATCTTTTGCCACAGCTTTTCCTAGAGCAATGCGTCTTTTGATTTCTTGACTGCTGCTTCCATGGGTGTTGATTATAGAGCCAAGCAAAGCCAAATCTTGGACAACCTCAATCTTTTCTCCATTTATTGTGAAGTTGCGTGCTGACCCAGTTGTAAGGATTTTTGTTTTGTTGATGTTTGGTCATAACCCATATTGAAGGCTATGATCTTTGATCTTCATCAGTAAATGTTTTAAATCCTCTTCACTTTCAGCAAGCAGAGTGGTGTCATCTGCATAACGCAGGTTGTTAATGAGTCTTCCTCCAATCTTGATGCCACGTTCTTCCTCATAAAGTCCAGCTTGTCAGATTATTTGCTCAGCGTATAAATTGAAGAGATAGGGTGAAAGTATACAGCCCTGGCTCACACCTTTCTCAACTTTAAACCACGCAGTGTTTCCTTGTTCTATTCGAACAACTGCCTCCTGGTTCATGTACAGATTTCTCATGAGCACAATTAGGTGTTCTGGTATTCCCATTTTCCAAAGTGTTATCCATAATTTGTTATGATCTACACAATCATGTGCAACATGCAAGCCCCCACAGTATGGCAAACTGACGGACCTGTGGGGTAGGTATACCACTGGTATCTCAAATACCGGCAGGGTCACCCATGGTGAACAGGTTTCAGTTGAGCTTCCAGACTAAGACAGACTAGGGAGTAGGACCCGGAGAACCACTCATGAATTGACTAGCCATTGAAAACCCCATGATTAGAAAAGAAATACTGTGAAATATAGTGCCAGAAAATGAGCCCCCCAGGTTGGAAGGCACTCAAAAGACCACTGGGGAAGAGTTGGCTCCTTAAAGTACAGTCTACCTTGATGACAGAAATGGAGTAAAGCCCCAGGGACCTCAATGTGCTGATGTGGCACGACTCAAAACGAGGAGAAACAACTATAAACATCCATTAATAACTAGAACATGGAAATGTATGCAGTATGAATCTAGGAAAATTAGAAATTGTTAAAAGAGAAATGGAGCACATAAACATTGACATTCTAGGCATTAGTGAACTAAAATGGACCAGAGTGGGTCATTTTGAGTCAGATAATCATACGGTCTACTATGCTGGGAATGACAAACTAAAGAGAAATGGGGTTGCATTTATCAACAAAAAAGACATCTCAAGATCTGTCCTGAAATACAATGCTGTCAGTGACAGAATAATACCCATATGCCTACACAGAAGGCCAGTTAATATGACTATTATTCAAATTTATGCACCCACCACTAAGGCCACAAATGAAGAAAAGGAAGATTTCTATCAGCTTCTGCAATCTGAAATAGAGCGAATGTGCAATCAAGACATACTGGTAATTACTGGTGACTGGAATGCAAAGGTTGGAAACAAAGAAGAAGGCTCAGTAGTTGGAAAATACGGTCTTGGTTATAGAAATGATGCTGGAGATCGCATGATAGGATTTTGTCAGACCAATGACCTCTTCATTGCAAATACATTTTTTCAGCAACATAAACAAATGGCAACTACACACATGGACTTCACCAGACGGAACATACAAGAACCAAATTGACTACATTTGTGGAAAGAGACGATGGAAAAGCTCCATATCAAATGTCAGAACAAGACCAGGTGCTGACTGTGGATCAGATCATCAACTTCTCATACTCAAGTTCAAACTGAAAATGAAGAAAATTAGAACAAGTGTATGAGTGACACGGTATGACCTTGAGTATATTCCACCTGAGTTCAGAGACCACCTCAAGAACAGGTTTAATGCATTAGACACAAATGATAGGAGACCAGACGAGCTGTGGCATGACATCAAAGATATCATTCATGCAGAAAGCAAAAAGTTATTAACAAGACAGGAAAAAAAGAAAAGACCAAATTATATGTCAAAAGAGACTCTGGAACTTGCCCTTGAATGTCAAGCAGCTAAAGTAAAAGGAAAACATGATGAAGTTTAGAAACTAAACAGAAGATTTCAAAAGGTAGCTCGCGAAGACAAAAACAAGTATCATAATGACATGCACAAGAGCTTCAGACAGAAAACCAAAACAGAAGAACACGCTCTGTGTTTCTCAAGCTTAAGGAATTAAAGAAAAAAATTCAAGCCTCGAGTGGCAATAGTGAAAGACTCTACAGAGAAAATATTAAATGATACAGGAAATACCAAAAGAAGATGGAAGGAATACACAGAGTCATTATACAAAAAAGAACTGGTAGATGACCAACCATTTCAAGAGGTTACATATGAAGAGGAACAAATGGTATTGAAGGACAAGGTGGAAGCTGCTTTGAAGAAACTGGCAAAACTCAAGGCTCCAGGAATTGATGGAATACCATAGAGATGTTTTAACAAACAGATGCAGCACTGGAGATGCTAACACATTTATGCCAAGAGATTTGGAAAACAGCTACCTAGATCCATATTTGTGCCTATTCCCAAAAAAAGGGGATCCAACTGAATGTGGAAACTACTGAACAATATCATTAATATGACATACAAGCAAAATTTTACTAAAGATCATTCAAAAGTGACTGCAGCAGTATATACACAGGGAACTGCCAGAAAATCAAGCTCGATTCAGAAGAGGGCAGGGAACCAGGGACATCATTGCTGATATTAGGTGGATATTAGTTGAAAGCAGAGAATATCAGAAAGATGTCTATGTTTTATTGACTATGCAAAAGCATTTGACTATATAGATCATAAAAAATTATGGATTACACTTTGAAAAATGTATATGAATACAAGCACCTAATTGTACTCAAGAGGAATATGTTCATGAACCAGGAGGCAGTTGTTTGAATAGAACAAGGAAACACTGCCTGGTATTAAAGGTGAGAAAGATGTGCATCAGGGCCGAGAAACAGGACTTTACGCGGAAGAATGTGGCATCAGGATTGGAGGAAGACTCATTAACAACCTGCGTTATGCATATAACTCAACTCTGCTTGCTGAAAGTGAGGAGGATCTAAAACATTTATTGATGAAGATCAAAGAACATAGCCTTTGGTATGGATTGCGACTAAACATCAACAAAACAAAAATCCTTATGACTGGGTCAGTATGCAACTTCACAACAAATGGAGAAAAGATAGAGGCTGTCCATGATTGTGCTTTACTTGGTTCTACAATCAACACCCGTGGAAGCAGCAGTCAAGAAATCAAAAGACGCATTATTTTGGGAAAAGCTGCAGCAAAAGATCTCTTTAGAGTATTGAAAAGTAAAGATGCCACATTGAAGACGAAGGTGTACCTGACTCATGCCACGGTATTTTCAGTCACTTCATATGATTGTGAAAGCTGGACATTGAACAAGGGAGACAGGAGAAGAATTGATGCTTTTGAATTATGGTGCTGGGGACCATTATTAAATGTATCACGAAGTGCCAAAAGAACCAAGGGATCTGTCCTAAAAGAAAGGCAACTAGAATGCTTCTTGAAAGCAAGCATGGCTAGACTGCGTCTTATGTATTTTGGACATGTAGTCAGGAGGGACCAATCCCTGGAGAAAGACATCATGTTTGGGAGCATGGCATGTCAATGAAAAAAATGAAAACCCTTCACCAGGTGGATTGACACAGTGTCTGCAACAATGGGCTTAAACATAAATAAGATTGTGTGCCTGGCACAGGATTGGGGTGTGTTTCATTCCACTGTACAAAGGGTCACTGTGAGTTGGACTCAACTGTGAGTCGAACTCGTCTGTGAGTCGGACTCGACTCGATGGCACCTAACAATAACAACAAATAAATCTAGAGTCTAAATAAATCTAAGTAAATAAACTAAATAAATCTAGTTTAGACTCTAAATAAAATTTAGACTCTAAATAAATCTAGAGTCTAAAGTTTTGTTGGTGTGAAATTAAATTCTTACTGGTCAAATGGCTATTTTGATGAGTTGACCTATAAAAATTTTTGTTAAACTTACTATTTTTAATAATGTAGCTCACAAAACATTACAAGGCCATGTGAAGAGAATTATTACTCTCTGTTAACCTCAGCAGTTACTTTCTTTTGCTTAGAGAATTGGTTATAATCTGATAATAACTTTAGCTCCAAGTTCTTCTTAACTCTCTGTTCTTCCTCCATTTAAACAAAGTAATGGGATATGATTCTCCTTATAACATGTGGCAACACTTAGCACACTAACACTAATAGCAGTAAGACTGGTCAGGCAGTCTTTTAGTTCTCCTATATGTGGGATAGAGACTGCCTTGGAATTGTGCCTGCTTACAGTTCACGCTGATGTTGCAAAGCACAATTCCAACCATGGCATTGGGTACAAGAAGCCACTTGTACGTCAGGTGAGTGGCCCTTGCTAGCTGGGAGACCATTTCAACTGACGTTGCACCTTAGAAATTATGGTACGTCCTTGGAAGAATATGCAATGTCTTCTAACAATTAATTATAGTGCAAACTAGGGCTGTATTGTAACCTGGTTTATTAATGGAAATGATAGTGTATATTGATAAGCAAGGATACCTATGAGATCATTAATTGCAGCTCCTTCAAAACTGCTGCCTTGGGTGCACTGGGGTGTGGAAGAGCATTGGGTATGTTTCCTCTAGAGCCTAGGCAAACTTCATTTCCTAGAGCAGCTTGTCAACTGTGTGTGACATGGGGAGCAGGTGCCATGGGTGACAATCATAGGGGACCAGTGCCCAGTGAAACCTGAGAGAGATTGTCATTAACATCACAGGCATGACACTGAGCAATGTAGAGATGCACAAACACTTGAACTCAGAAGTGGTAATGTTGATTTTATGTAATAAAGGAAGCATTTTTAACTTAAAAAAAAGAAAAGAAAAAGAAAACCCTCTGAGGGTCACTATGAATTGGATATGACTTGACAACATCTAACAACCACCACCACCACAACCACCACCACAACAGCAACATTAAATTAGCGCTGCTTCCTTCAAAGCAGTCATCTTGGAAGAATATATGCTTTGAGCAACTGTTTTTAGAATTCATCTTTTGCAATTGTCTCCAAATTTTACTACAATTACTAATAATTGTTATAGTGGCAAACCTTTAGTTACATAAATGTAATTTTATCACTCCAGAATTCAAAACCAGGAGAGCAAAAGCAACAACCAAACACACATTTACCAAATGCCTGCCATGTGCAGAAAAAGACACAGTCCCCACCTGCCAGTTTTCAAAGGACTGGGCCATGGGAACCTCTGTTAGGGTTTTTGGAAACATTTCCCACATGCAAGTCACTCTGCCTCCTCAGATACTCAGGAAAGCCAGCACAGGTACTCTCAAAAGACATCCGGGATGATCTTAACATGGGCAGCCGTCCGAGAGTCTGGTGGAGCCAGGCTGGTGGCAGCACTGCCAGCCACGGTCCTTCAGGCCAGCGTCCTCGCACATCTTTCACCACCCTAGCCTGTGTGTCCTCAAGCCTTGTTGTTGAATTCTCATCCTTAAAGGGCAGGGCACCCAGGTACTTTTTCTACCATGATGTGAGCTTGCTCCTAACTGACGACTCTAAAATCTTCACTTCCAGCCCGGACCTAGCTCCTCGGCTCTGGAAATCTCAGTCTAGCTGCCAACTCATCTCAGAGCACCTCAAGTTTAACATGTCCCTGACAGAAAACACCATGCCTCCCTCACCCAGCAAAGGCCACCACACACACTTCCTCCTCCTCACCCTCCTTCATCTAGGCTGGAATGGGCACCATGGGGGTCTCTGGTATCTGAGAGTCTCAGGTGTCCCCTTTACCTTCCCACGGTCTGTGGGTCTCTAGTCCTGTAACGGCCTTCTCTCCATTTCTACTACTAAAGTTCATGGATATTGCTATATTTTTTTGCCTAGGGTAGACAGTAGATCTCGTCAAATACCTGTCAGTGGACCCTGTATACAGATAGCAGCATAAGAATCGTTCATGAGGTTTATAAATAATACAGATCACTGGGCTCTACCTCAGACCTACTTAAAATAAGAATTGCAGGAGATGGGGCCCAGGAGTGTGCATTCGTAACAAATGTCCAAGATGATTTTAATGAGCAGCCAGTTTTGAAATCATTGGACCCAGTTAGTCTTCCTGTTCCCAGTCTTATCTTTCAAATCTGTCTTCCCCACTATTGCTAGCATGTCTGATCACTTCACTGCTTAAAACTCCTCAGTGGGTCCCCACTGCCAGTTTATAGGATAAAATCTCAATTTCTTGCCAAGGATAATAATGCCTTCCTTCCTTATTGGCCTCATCCCTACGTCAGCTGCCAGCAACCTCTACCTCCAGGTAATGCTGATTCAGAGTCTCCAAACTCACTACATCATTCAGAACCTTTCTGCTCTTGCTCACAATGTCTGCCGGTTTTTCCTTATCGCACTTTGTTTACCAATTCATTACCAGCTCAAGAGGTACTTTCTTTCCTCTCAGTTCAGAGGGTTGAACCCAGGGCCTTGGCATGCTAGGCTAGTACTCCATCACCAAGCTGTACTCCCAACCACTTTTTCATTTTTTATTTTGAGACAGGAGCTCACTAAGTTGTGCAGGCTACCTCTGGCCTTGCACCTGTGATCCTCCTCTCTAAGCCTTCTGAGTTGCTGGGATTAAGGGTGTGTACCACAGTGTCCAGCTCAAGAGTCACTTCTACAGAGCCTTCTCTGCTGCCACAGCTTCACTTACCTGGTGTGATCACAACATGCCAGGTGTACTAACATGTCCTCACTATACCTAGTACGTATTTATTCACTGGTGTACATATCTATTTTCTTCTAATAGATTCTAGGCTCCTTGAGAGCTTATGTACTTAGTTCAGGGCCTAACACATAGTTGTTGGGTGTCGTTGAGTTGGATCCGACTCAGTTACCCTCAGAGGGTTTTCAATGGCTGATTGTTTCAGAATTGCTTCAGTAGTGGATTGCCATCTCCTTTTCCCATTTTTGCAGTGCTAGGGATCAAACTTGGGTCCTCAGAGAGTGCAGAGCAGTGCTCTTCCAACTGAGCTAAACCTCAGCCATAACATGTAGTAGATGCTCAATAAATGATGAAGGAAGGAATGACTCGTGGACTTGTGAGAGTGAGCAAGGCAAGATCAGGCAGAAGTAAAGTATCTGGCTTTACACACGCTTTTACTACCATCACAGAGGCAATTTCAAAACAGGTTCTTGGAAGTAAAGGGCTCCAAGGACGACTCTGATGTATAACATTTATTTGGACATGACACTTCCAAATTTGTGCCAAAAAATCAAAACAACCAAATAAACACAATATTATGTAATAGTAGTCCTACTTCATATTTTTTCAGCATAGGTTCACATATGCTTAATCTTTTTCATGTGCTTTAAATGAAAGGATTAAAAAACACCCTACTTCTATTTTACACAGGGTTGCTATGAGTCAGACTCAACTCAATGGCACCTAACAACAAATATATCACCTCACTCCAGTAAGAATGGCTAATGTCAAAAAGAGTAAAGATAACAAGTGTTGGTGTAGATGTGGAGAAAAGGGAACCCTTTCACACTGTCTGTGGGAATGTAAATTAGTGCAGCCATTATGGAAAACAGTGTAGAGTTGCCTCAGAAAACTAAATGCAGAATGACCATATGATCCAGGTATCTCAGTACTGGGTATTTATCCAGAGGAAAGAAATCAGTATGCTGAAGAGACATTTTCACCCCTGTGTTCACTGCAGTACTGTTCACAATAGTCAAGAAATAGAAACAACCTAAGTATCCATCAATAGATGAATGGATAGAAGCTGGGCGCCATGACTCACACCTGCAAGCTCACAGACTCAGGAGGTGGAGGCAGAAGGAAGGCAGAGGCAGAAGGATCGCACGTTGAGACCAGAGGCAGTCTGTGTAATTTAGCGAGACTGTCTCAAAATTTAAAAAAAAAGTAAAAATTGGGCCAGGGGTGCAACTCAGTGGTACAGCACTTACAAAACATGCAAGTATGAGGCCCTGTGTTCATCACCCCAATACCAGGAAAACACACATACACACACACACACACACACACACACACACACACACACACACATAAAATTTGTTACATATACACAGTAGAATACCAATCAGCCTCAAAAAAGAAATGAAATACTGTCATTTGCAACAACATGGCTAGAACTGGACGTCATTATATTAAATGAATTAAGCCAGTTACAGAAACTCAAGTACCACATGGTCTCACAGAAATTAAGAGTAGAAAGGTCATTTACTGAGGCTGGGAAGAATGAGGGGTTGAGCACACATGGTGAAAATTGACTGATGCAGTTAGACAGGAGCAAGTAGTCATGATGTGCTATTGCCCTGTAGGAAGACTACAGATAACAATAATGTACCATACATTTAAAAAAGCTAGAAGAAAGGATTTTTAAAGTTTTCAGCATAAAGAAATGATGAATATTGAGGAGATACATATGTTTAAACTTATTTAAATATTACACAGTATATGTTGTTATTGTTGTTGTTAGGTGCCATCGAGTCAGTGTCCAACTTATAGCAACCCTATGAACAACAGGTGAAACACTATTGTCGTGCTCCTCTGTTATTCATAGGGTTTTCAATGGCAGATTGATTTTTGGGAGTGGATTGCTGGGTCCTTCTCCCAAGTCTACAACACCTGGTGTTCTGAGGTAGTCTCCCATCCAAGTACTAACCAGGCCTGACCCTGCTTAGCTTCCAAGATCTGACAGGATCTGACTCCACAGTGCTGTATACATGTATCAAAATGTGACATGATACCCCATTAATGTTTATAACTTTTACGTTTTTATGTATTAGTTAAGATAAACTAAAAAAGAAATACTATAAACCCAATAAATATATTTTTAAAAAATGCCAATATGCTAGCAACCAGAATGTTTGTTATATAAGTCAAAGATGGAATTCTTATTCTTCAGACTAATTTGCATTTCCCAATATTAGATTTCAACACATTTAATATATTTTTATTATTTGTTCCTTAATCCTTATTACATAAATTTTTCTTCCTTGAAAAGGTAAAGGACAGAGCCAGGCACAGTGCCATATACCCATTGTTGTAGCCACTGAGGAAGCTGAGGCAAGAGGAATGCTTGAACCCCAGAGACCAGCCTGGGCAACATAACAAGACCCCACCTCAAAATAGGGGCTGGGATTTAACTCAGTTGGTAGAGCACCTCTCTGCAGTCTCTGAGGTCCCGAGTTCGATTCCCAGCACCACAAAAATGGGAGAAGGATGTGGCAACCCACTCCCTAAGGCAATCCCAATACAATCTGCCATTGAAAACCCTATGAGGGTCGCTATGAGTCGGACATGACTCGAAGGCACCTAACAACAACAACAACAACCTCAAAATAAGACAAAAAAAAAAAAAGACAAATGTTTATACAAGATAATTATTTTTGAGACTTCCTTACTATTTTATCTCACTTCCTATATAAATAAACATTGATTTACTTATTATGAATACTTTTTAAAGATATACAAAACTTCTAAGAAATTGATTACTAATCCTCTCACATCAAATATTTAAAAGGAACTGAAAAGAATTTCAAATATAACTACAATAATATTTGTAAAGTTATAAAAATCTTTCAGAAGAAAATAATACAAGTAGAATTTCTTTGAAACCATATTCTGGCCTGGTGTAGTGGCTCATGCCTTAATTCCAGTGACTTGGGAGACAAAGGCAAGAAGATTCCAAGTTTGAGGCCACAGGCAGCCTACTACCTTGGTGAGACCCTGTTTTAAAAATAAAAAGTAAAAAATGGGCTGGGGTTATGGTTCAGTGGTTGAGTGCTTGCAAAAAGCAAGCATAAGGCCCTGGATTCAACTCCCTATAATAAAAAACAAAAAATAAAAAAACCCTACACACATCCTGGTTTTGTAATTCATACATTTCTTCCTCTGCTAGGAAGCATAGGCTCACTTCTTAAAAGCTTATGGCAGCAATTCTTAACTGGGGGTGATTTTGGCGCCCAGGAGACATTTGGCAATATAAGGAAACATTTTTGATCATTATAACTAGGGGGGGTGCTACTGACAGATGGTGAGTGAAGTCCAGGGATGCTGCCAAGTGTCCTATAGTGCATGGGACAGTCCTCCAAATGAAGAATTGTCTGGGGCTTGTGGTGTAGCTCAGTGGCACATGCCAGGCATGCATAAGGACCTATGAAAAAAACACTAAGAATAAAGGTACACTACCTTTCCATGATGCAGATTTACCGTTTCAGATCCAGGGAAGTCCTGCTCTATGTTTTCCGCAATGTTCTGGACCACTAACAGCTGCTCATCAATTTTCTGAAGCTTAGCAGTGAGATGCTCTAGCTGGCAAGCCGCAGGGCTTGGTGTGGGGCGAGCTGCAGGGACATCCTGCAGCAGTGTCCACAGCAGAGACTCTTCCACAGAGTCTGTCTTTGTGTTCTGTTCTTTGAACTGGAACTTTGCTTTCTGCAGATCTAAACATTAATAAAAGTAAAATCAGCATTAATTATACTTAAGGAAGAGGCAGATACTGATGATCTCATTTTAACTCTGCATAAGATTACATTCCAAATCAGTTTTAATTTAATATGCTTAGAAATTCCATTTCCCTTCTAGACTTCTGAAAATTGTCTTTGCTATGAGATAAGGATCCACGACAATGTTAGTACCACAAAGCTTTACGCCTAGCAGTTTGAATGTTACTTTTATCTTCTGCTAAAAACTAATACATTATCAAAAACAATTTTAATATTTTTATGACTCTTTGGAACTCTACTTGAAAAGAACAACATCACCACACAGAAAAAGGCTGACTGTTGACCGCTACTAACTCCATGTAGGATCTCAGGATATGTTAATCCTTCCAGGAACAACTCATTGCTTCTCCTCCAACTTGCTGCCTCCTCCCTAGTCCTCAGCTCAGTAACAGCACTATCATTCAGCCTGTTTTCCAAACCAGACACCTGGCAGACATTTAAGGCTCTCCTCTTTCTTTCAGAAACAAAGTGATGCCAAGTATTGATGATTCTACCTCTTACACACCTCTATTCCTACCATTACAACAGAAGGACACCCCAACATTATCCTGTTTCTCTCCTGTATAGTTCATCTTCCACACAGGCCTTAGAAAAACCTAGTGAAGACACAAATTTGACATTGTTCCTTTTCTGCCCAAAATATTTCCATGTGTCTCCAAGGCCTATACCTTAAAAGTCTAAATGCCTCAAATACGACAGACAATGACACAGTCTTCCCTCTGGTTACCCTAGTGCTTCATTTCTTGATATTTTTTTTTTTAAATACTCCCTTTGACTCCAAGCATACCAAACTTCAATTTTTCCCAAACTCAGTAGATTACAGCAAACTTGTGAGTCATTGCACAATCAAGTCTCTCAGTCTAAATGCCTTTCTCTCCATCTTATCTTCTTCTAATATTCCACTTAGGTATCTCTCCCAATCCTCTCCTGAGGGGGAACTGCAGCTGTGTTGCCCAGGAATCTCATCAAACTAACCTCACAATACTTACCAAGCCATTTCAACATCATCCCTTCATTTGTCCATCTTCCTTCCTCCACAGGCATTGCCCACAGGCTGATATCCTGGCACTCATTTCGATTTTATCCCTAGTATGTGGTCCCTAACATAGTGTTTATAGGATGAAGAAAGAGGTCAAATGAAGATGACGATGCCTGGCTTAGCTAACTCCCTGATTTTGTAAAAATCAAATCATGTGACAAAGTACTCTAAAAATATTAATTAATAAACAAATATGAATAGTGATCGGTGTTTTTCAAGTCCCAGTCTAAGGCGAGCCTTCCGATGAGAAGATACTGGGAAATGCCAGTGTTGGCCAGGACAGTTACGTAATCTTGCCCTATCTATTTTAGTGTGGCTTCCACAGTTCTTTATCATGTTTCTCAGTAGCCTTAAGTGTCTCCCTTAATTACTCTCAGGAAATATTTGGTACACACAGACTAGAAAATACAGCAAAAGAGACGGACATGCTCAAAACCCAGAATGGCCTAGATACATAATGAAAGGTTCCCTTCTTTTGGGAAACTTGCTCTACTTCATTGACACACAAAAAAAAATAACGCAAGAGGGTTAAATACTACATTCCACTGAGCCTGAATTGCTTTTCCTACACCTAGCAAAACTCTGCTTACTACATTTTTTCTTTTTCTTTTTCTTAGTGTTTGGGGGTTGAACTCAGGGTTTCACCTACGCGAGGTAAGTGCTTTACCATTGACTTGCATCTCCGGTCCCTTTTTAAAATTTTTATCTTGAGACAGGGTCTCATAGTTGTACAGGCTGCCTCTAGCCTTGAATCTGTGATCTTGCCTCAGCCTGCTGAGTCTCTGGGATTATAGATGTGTGCCTCAGCACCCAGCTTCTTCTTGCTACTGCTATCCCTGTGGGAGGTGTTTCTAAATTAAGAAGCTATTATCATTTAAAATAGTGAGAAGTCTCACTAATACAGGAATTTACTGTTTGTTCTAATCACCTGGGAGCTCAGTCCCTCTTTTCTCTCATCTTTTTCTTATAATGCAAATCTCACCCAACTCTAATATGCTAGTATATTGTGTCTTTATATAACGTGAATATCATGATGGAATTTCTTTTTTTTTTTTTTTTTTGGCGGTACTTGGGAGTTGAATCCAGGGCCTCACACATACTTTGTAAGCACTCCACCGCTGAGTTGGAACCCCAGCCCTTTTTTTACTTTTTATTTTGAGACAGAGTCTTGTTAAGTTATACAGGCTGGCCTCTGGACTCAAATTTGATATTCCCCTGTGCCTGCCTCCTGAGTCATTGGGATTACAGGCATGTGCCACTCCATCAGGCCATTTATGATAAAATTAAATTTCAAAATACAAAACTATTCCTTTTGAATTAGCATTTTAAAGTTCTCTTTAATAAGAGCAGAAGCGTCCACCAATTTATCTTTACAAATGAGCACTCTCACCAAGGAAGGATCCTCCAAATGGCTGACTATAGACCTGATCTCAGTAACACCAGAAATTAACCTATGGCTTGCTGTCATTTAAAATGCTGGTTTAAGATGCTCCAGGGTCTCAAGAAGAAGGATTTCCTTCCTGCTGACCAGAATTTCAGAAGTTGATTGCTATGAAAATGAAGGAAGATAAACAGGGGACCCAAGAAGCCACGGGCATTTGTCTAAAGGTAGGTACCTCAAGATAATCCTATGTGTCTGTGATTGTGTCCCACAGAGAGACAAGTAAAGATCAAAGTTAATTTATTTGCAGAATGTCTCCAAGCTATTAAGTGATAGAGCTGAGACTGAAACTTACGTTGGTTCTATTTGAATCTAAAAGTCAAGCTCTCCTCACTTTTCTACATACTCCCCCAGCCTGAAAGACTGCTGGCTTCATATATTCTCTCTCCACTGCCATGTGCTCTAGTCACTCCATGACAGCACAGAGAGAAGAAAAAGCTCCAAGTCTATAATGCTGGCACTTGCTGGTCTATGCAGTTGCAATACACATGCCCCAACACATCCTAAGGTGTTATTTCCCTCCACCTGTCCCTCTCTTCCTTGCTCCTCATGCCTTCTGAGTGCCCACTGTTGACATCCATGCACAGGTGGACCTGGACTCTGCACCTAGCATCTTGCATTCACAAGCCAGGCTCCACAACTCCCAGAAGCTGTGGAACCCAGAGGAGGCATTAGGTCTCCACTGTAGGAAGACTGACTATATATTGGATTAATCTAACTATTCACGGGATGTAATAACCTCAGATGGTGGAGAAATATTATTCTAAATATGACAAAAGTTTACCATAATGTAACACGATTTATGAATATAAAATTGAACATTTTAGTAGTTAAGTATTGTTAGCTACTGTGCCTGAGTATTTTCTATGCCCTATTCCAGAACTTCCTACCTTTTTAAATAAGAGAATTCCTTCTTAACATCAAAATGCTCATGAACTCCTACAAGATGTTTATTTTTAGGCTCATTAGCTTAGAAAAGACATATACAAAAGAAGATTTGTAGTCTTCTTGTAATATATCCATGGGTCCTGCCTTGGAACCATGGTGGTACCTCATTTATCTACCTGCTCCCATTAGCAAAGGACAAGTCTCTTTTTGAGTGTCCTTTGCGATGACCAATTGCTAGTGTTATTTCCCTTCTTTTTTTTTTTTTTTTTGGTGGTACTGGGGCCTGAACCCAGGTTGCATGCTTTGCAAGTGCTGGACTACTGAGCTGCACTCCCAGCCCATTTTTTTAGTTTTTGAGACAGGGTCTCGCTAAATTACACAGACTGCCTCTGGTCTCAAACTTGGGACCTTCCTGCTTCTGCCTCCCAAATTGCTGGGATTACAGGTGTGCACCACTGCCCCTGGCAGCTAGTGTTATTTCTAACATAACAGCAATTCAGGGAGGGAAAGGCTTGCTGCACATGTTGGCCACTTACGTCTGGCTTGTTGTCTATCTGACGGTGTCATTGAGGGGATCTCAGGCTCCTTCACGTTTGTAATGTCTTCTCTCCAACTTTTCCCATCCAGATAGGCTGAAATCACTTTTGCAGGTTTAGAAAATGATCCCACAGTGGAACTGGAAGACTCTACCAAGAATACAAAAAGAATACAAAGACTGATCCTAAATTGATCCTAAATTTTGAGCAAGGTAATTAGAAGACTAATAGAACATTTCATTTTATATTTTTATTTTTTATTGTTAGTCTTGGTTATTTTGAGAGAGGTTTTCCCTGTCTAGCCCTGGCTGGTTTGGAGCTTGCTATGTAGAACAAGCTGGCCCGTAACTCTTGTTGATCCTCCTGCCTCAGCTTCCTGAGTGCTGGGATTACAAATTTGTGCCACATGCCCTTTTCCTTTCCCTTTTTTTTTTTTTTTTTTTTTTTTTTTTTTTTTTTTTTTTTTTTTTTTTTTTTTTTTTTTTTTTTGTGATGGTGCTGCTGGAGATTGCACACAGGGCCTTTAGCACGCTACGCAAATGCTCTACATCCCCAACCCTAAGACAACATCTTAAAATGTGAATATAAGCATCCAAAAGTAAAGTATGTTTGAAAGAGGAGATCTAAGACATTTGATAGGGATAACAATGTTATATTAAAAAGTTTTTTGGTGTTGGGCGTGGTGGCACATGCCTGTAATCTCAGCACTTGGGAGGTAGAGGGAAAAGGATCAAAGTGAGTTCAAGGGCACCCTAGTCTTCATACGGAGTTCTAGGCCAGCCTGGGCTACCCAGTGAGATCTTGTCTCAACAAACAAAACAAAATGAAAATTTCAAAATGTATTTGTTTAAAAAGTAGGAAAAGTTATCATTACCTTGTCTCTCAAAATTGTGTGGGGGAACAGCATTAGTAACTGAAGCAGCCATATAGTGTAACTCTGCAGATGACGGGACTTCTAAAGGATCATCTTGCTGTTTGATAGCATTATCATTTGAAGGTTCTTCTCTGATAGGTAATTCTTCAATATCATCAGCTTCGATGTCAATCACATTTATATAAGTATGTCCAGTCTAAATTAAAACACATAAAAAAATCATTCTTTTTACTTTACAGACCCAGTTTGCAATAAAAAAAAAGTTTATTTCTTCATTCTTATTACTAATAAGCAAGACAAGCTTATATGTGCTTAACTGAGGGAAAGCTGCAAGAAGTATGTGTTACTGATTTTGGTTCACAATATAGTATGGCATAATACCTAAACTCAGAGCTTCAAACTCATGAAAAATTGGGGGTTCAGGCTCAGGTGTGGGTTTAATATGTTAAAAGGTAGAGGGTTCAGATTCAGTTTGCATTCACATTTAAAATTTTAATCCTATGTAAGTTGTTGTTAGGTGTCATTGACTCAAGTCTGACTCGTAGTAACCCTATGTAAAACAGAACAAAACACTCCCCAACCCTATGCCATGCACATGATCTCTTTTATGTTTAAGACCATTGCTGCAGACACTGTGTCAATCCATCAAGTTGAGGGTCTTCCTTTTTTTCACTGACCTGCCACTCTCCCAAGTATGATGTCCTCCTCCATGGTCCTGACATGTCCGTAGTATGTAAGACATGATCTAGCCATCCTTACTGCCAAAGAATACTCTGGCTGCACTACTTCTAGGACAGCTCTGTTGGTTCTTTTGGCAGTCCATGGTATATTCAGTATTCAGCACCATAATTCCAAAGCACCAATCCTTCTCCTCTCTCCCTTGTTCAATGTCCACCATTCACAACCATATGATGTGACTGAAAATACCGTGGCATGAGTCAGGTGCACCTTCACCTTCAAGGTGACATCTTTATTTTCAATACTTTAAAGAGGTCTTTTGTAACAGTTTTTCCCAATGTAATGCATCTTCTGATTTCTTGACTGCTGCTTCCATGAGTATTGACTGTAGAACCAAGTAAAAAAAAAACCTTGGACAACCTCAATCTTTTCTCCATTTATCATGAAGTTGCTTAATGACCCAGTTCTAAGTATTTTTGTTTTCTTGATGTCGAGGCATAATCCATACTGAAGGCTGTGTTCTTTGATCTTCATCTGTAAATGTTTCAAATCCCCTTCACTTTCAGCAAGCAAAGTTGTGTTATCTGCATAACACAGGTTGTTAGTGAGTCTTCCTCCAATCCTGATGCCATGTTCTTATCATAAAGTCCAGTTGCTCAGACTATTTGCTCAGCAT
Source organism: Pedetes capensis (assembly GCA_007922755.1). Classification (NCBI taxonomy): domain Eukaryota; kingdom Metazoa; phylum Chordata; class Mammalia; order Rodentia; family Pedetidae; genus Pedetes; species Pedetes capensis. Next base: position 56,769 of record VMDO01008305.1, on the reverse strand, counting down.
AAAGATTGAAGAGGTATGGTGAAAGCATACAGCCCTGCTGGACACCTTTTCTGAATTTAAACCAAGGAGTATTTCCTTGTTCTGTTCTAATGACTGCTCCAAGTTTGTGTACTTTCAAATTCCTCATGAGTACCTTTAAGTGTTCTAGTAGTCTCATTCCTCACAATGCTATCCATAATTTGTTGTGACCCACACAAATGCCTTTGCATAGTCAATAAAACATGGACATCTTTCTGGAATTCTCTGCTTTTGGCCAATATCCAGCTGACTTTGGCAATGATGTCCCTGGTTCCATGCCCTCTTCTGAATCTGGCTTGACTCTCCAGGAGTTCCCTGTCAATATACTACTGCATTTGCATTTGAATGATTAGCAAAATTTTACTTGCATGTGTTATTAATGGTATCATTTGATAATTTTCACATTTGAATTGATCCCCTTTCTTGGGAATAGGCACACATATGGATCTCTTCCAGTCATTTGGCCAGGTAGCTGTTTTCCAGATCTTTTACCATAAACATAGTAGAACCTCCAATGCTGCATCTGTTTGTTGAAATATCTCAATTGATATTCTATCAATTCCTGTAGTCTTTGTGTTTCACCAATTCCTTCAAGGTAGCCTCCGTTTCTTTCAGTACCACTGGTTCCCGATCATATGCAACTTCTTGAAATGACTGATTCTCCACCAATTCTTTTTGATATAAGGACTCAGTGTATACCTTTCGTGTTCTTTTGATGTTTCCTGGGTTAATATTTTCTCTGTAGAATCCTTCACTATTGCCACTCCATGTGTATAGTCACCATTTATGTTAGTGAAAAAATGTATTTACAAAGGAAAAGTTGTTGGTTTGACAAAATTCTATCGTGCTATTACTAGCATCATTCCGGTCACCAAGGCCATATTCTCCAACTTCTTCATTTCCAATTTTTGCATTCTAATAACTAGTAATTATCAGTGCATTCTGATAGCATGTTCAATCAATTTCAAACTGCAGAGGTTGGTAAAAATCTTCCCTTTCTTCATTTGTAGCCTTAGCGGTGGGCACATCCATTTGAATAACAGTCATATTAACTGGCCTTCCTTGTAGGCATATGGAAATTATTCTATCACTGACAGCACTGTATTTCAGGACAGAGGTTGAGATGTCTTTTTTGATGATGAATGCAACCCCCTTTTCTCTTTAAGTTGTCATCCCTGGCATAGACGACCATATAATTGTCTGACTCAAAATGGCCCATACCAGTCCATTTTAGCTCATAGAGGCCTAGAATGTCAATGTTTATGCATTCATTACCCTTTTGACAACTTCTAATTTTCCTAGATTCATACTGCACACATTCCATGCTCTAGGTACTAATGGATGTTTACAGTAGTTCTATCTCATTTTGAGTTGTGCCACATTAACAAATGGAGGTCCCTGGGCCTTTACTTCATTCCCATCATTAAGGTCAACTCCATTTTGAGGAGATAACTCTTCCCCAGTCATTTTTTGAGTACCTTCCAACCTTGGGGGCTCAATTTCCAACAAAGGGTAGACAAAGCTATTTTCAATTTTTTCCTGACTATGAACCAAAATTTTTATGGGTTTGAACCTCTACTTAATTTTCAACCCTCCCTATGAAGCTACACAGATGAGATTTTTAGCCTCATTCCATCCATAAAATGGAATATTATCTGGATGACCATAATAAATTTTAGCACAAAGGTATTACTAAAACTCTGAATACCCAAACCAAGTTTATTACCATATGAGGTGGGGAAAGTAACAAAGGTTTCTCTGGTATTTCAGTGGGAAGTTCGACGTTTAGATATACATCTGGAACCAAGAGCTGAGGAAGAGTCAAAGGCTCATGTACTGAAAAATTAAGAAAAGAAAAATCATGAATGTAAAAAATGTCTGTAAATAGTCCTCATTCATTAACTTTGTAAGTACAAATCAGCAACAAACAAAATGTGTATTTCCTAAAAACCTAAGTAGAAGCTTCATGCGTACAAATAAAGCAACTCTATTCTATTCCAATGGAGATTTACTCTAGGATAATTCATAGTTGAACGAAGATGGCAGAATACACAACAAATATCTCACTTATGTCAATAAAATGTTTTAAGTTCCTATTTCTACTTCAGATATATTAAATTGCACTCATTTTATTTAAGAGAATTTCAATAAAGCTAGATTTTAAGAAATAAAACTATCACTATATTTTTTAAACTTTCAACAATTTCTTATTACTTATTATTGACAGCTTTAATGAGATATAATTCATACTCTTTAAAAGAGGTTGTTATATTCACAGAACTCATTGCCAAATTTTACCACTTAAAATTTTAACATCTAAATTTCAAAAAGTTATTTGCTTCTTATTCAACAATAAAATATACAAGCCTGACACTATGGAGTTCAGCAGACAATTGAACTCTGTTCTTTTGTCCCAGGACTCTAATCCTATTTTCTTGCATTTTATTTTTAATAAGGCATTACTTTCAAATTTAATATGCAAAATACAACTCATTGTTATATTGAGTACTGGAAACTTGCTACCAATGCTTGAATTTAAATCATACCTTAGCCTATAAAAACTAGAAAAAAGGAAACCACAAACGCTTAAACTGTGATTGTATCTCTGTTAAGGGACTTGTCTTTTCTTAACGGGGATGGTGACTTTAGCTGACATCATGCAGATACAGCTTTACTAAATCAAACTGTCCTCAGGGGGAAAAATATCACACCTGATGTAGAAGAAATGATTTGATTTTTATCACATGCAGAAACAACTTCTTGAGGAGCATCTTCTTTATCTTGTAGTAAACAGGAGATTTGAGGCAAAAATAAAAAGTAGAGAAAGAATTTCAAAAACACAGGAAAAATTAAATATATGAACGCAGATAATTAGATATTTATATAAAAGGTGGTAGAAAAATAGATTGACAGCTCAACAATTTAATTTTTAAACAATACAATTACAGATTTTTATTATTATATATGTCCTGGGCTTTCACTTGGATGAATCTTACCACAGAGCTTGAAAACTTTAGATGACTACAGCAGGAAGGCAAAGTATCTCTAAGCCTTTCTCAAAGACATGATCAGATAAGGACATTTAAAAAATGTTTCTCAAATGCGCTTTCATTATTTACTCCAAAGACATCTTACACATGTGCTCAACCTCATTCAGAAAGAAACAAAAATTAAAGTCTTTCAAGCCAATTGCAATGGCTCACACCTGTAATCCCAGCAGCTCCGGAAGCTGAGGCAGGAAGAACGCGAGTTTGAGACCAGAGGCAGTCTGTAAATTTAGCAAAACCCTGTCTCAAAATAAAAAGTAAAACAAGGGGCTGAGGGTACAGCCCAGTGATACAGCACATGCAAAGCATGCAAGCCCAAGGACCTGGGTTCAACCCCCAGTACCACAACATACATACATACATACATATTAAAAATAAAATAAAATAAAGTAAAATAAAGCCTTTCTTTGACATACCAGATTGGCAAAGTCAAAAAAGTTGACTAAACCACAGTAATGACAGAAAAAAGGTTTTTATGCAGTAAGGCACTCACTGAGGTATTATTTATATAGCTGAAAAAGACTGGAAGCTAGCTAGGCATGGTGGTGTATGTCTGTAAACTCAGCACTCATGAGGCTGAAGGAGGATCACCAGTGCAAGGCCAACCCGGGCTACACAGTAAGACCCTGCTTCAAAAAAAGAGGAAAACAAAACAAAACAAAAGAAATAGTCGGACACTGCCTAATGCATTCAACAATAAGAAATTGGTTAAATATATTATAGCACAGCTTGAAAAAGGAATGTGCTTACAAAGGTTTTTTTTTCTTGGCAGTACTGGGAGTTGAACCCAGGGCCTCGAGCTTGCATGCTTTGCAAGTGTTGGACCACTGAGCTGCACCCTCAGCCCATTTTTTTGTTTACTTTTGTGAGACAGGGTTTGGCTAAATTACACAGACTGCCTCTGGTCTTGAACCTGTGATCCTCCTGCCTCCGCCTCCTGAGCCGCTGGGATTACAGGCGTGTGCCACCACACCTGGTGCCACAAAGTATTTTTTTGATGACACAGGGATATATCTGGCATAAGAAGAAATCAAAGTGAAGCAAACAGTAAATACAACACAGGTATCCCTGATTATCCAAATCTAAACCACTCCTGAAAATAGGCTGGATGGTGAATTTTCAGATACCAGAAGACTATAATGAACGATTTCAAATATCTAAAAAAATGTCTCAGGCTGTCCAATTTTCCCGAAAATCATTAAACAAGTCTTAAGCGCCTAAACAGCACCACATCAAGGATTAATAGATAATGTAGAGCATTTTAAACATCACTTCTTAATTAACATTTATCTCATTAATTAGTACAAATTCATTATGCAATCATATTGAACATAGATACAAATTACCTTCAGCAGTGCAGCAAATGTATTGTGATGCAAATACAGTGCAAACAAATAATATATTAAAGATACATTCTGAGAGTTTCTGAAGGTAGCTGGAATAAACACTGGGACCCTAGCTTTTCCAAAGCTAGAGAAGACAGGAATATCTGGACCATTAGTGTTCAGACAGTAAGAGAGGACACCTGAACTATGTATGTTCTGTATCTAACTATGTAAAGTACACAAAAGAAGACTGTAAGACAAAATAATAACAAAGTGTAACTGCTAAGTGATGTAATAATGGTTAATTTTCATCTTCGACATAGCTTGCTATATTATCCAAATATTCTATATTGATTATATATTATTTTCAAAATACCAATAAATATTTTACAAGACAAAATTAGAAAAGTCTTACTAAGCAGTTAAATGATTCCATATACAGAAACTGTTTAGTAAAAGTCATAAAAGAGGATTACTTTGACATAATGGGCAAGGCACCATTCAAGAGACTGGTCATAATGCTTAGTTACATTAATGAGAAAGCTTGGTCAGGCAAGAAATATTGACACTTCCTCTGCCCATGGACACAGTTATATGTTGTCCTATAATATGACCACAATCTAGTCTTCTTCCCACCTCAACTTCACTAGCCGTGGCCCCCAGGTTCTCATCGTTAGACATGTAATTCCAGTGAAGGAAATTAATGGCCTAGAGAATCCATTAGGATGGATTTCATGTCAATTTTGCACAAAAATCTCTATTATGGTTTATCTAAATTATTATAAACTCAAGTTGACATAAGTTTAATTTCTAATTTCCACTGGTTGAGGAGAAGAATCTGGGATGAGTAATAAAATTAATAGAATATCACTTAAAATTTCCTTTAAATCATTGCCTTAAAGAAAAAATCTAGGTATCTTACCTATGTCAAAATATATGAGTTTAAAAAAAAAAAGACATGGTATTTTACCTGGTTCTGTATTTGTACTTGCATCCTGACTTCCTATAGATTTCTTTTGTACAGAGGCCATGAAATGCAGTCCAGCTGAAGTATCAACATCATTCTGTAGCATTTCTTAAACATAACAAAACATTAGAGGCAATCACTGAAATGCCAACATGTTACTGAGAGCCCAGCAGCACTCCAACTTGAGGGAGATAAAGGATGGGTGTCAGGATGTTACCAAAGCAGATTTTCTGTATGAGGTGGTGTGTAAGCTGAAACTCACGGACATAGTGAAATTAAACCCCAGATTGTGGATGATTAGCCTAGAAACCTAGATATTCTTCTCACTAATGAAGATCCAATAGAAGTTGTTAATCGAGGATGGACAGATTGCTGTTCTAGAAAAACACCCCAGCCAATGTGTGGAAAATGATTTGAGTGGATAAAGCTGAAATGAGGCAATTAGATTAGGGTATTGCAGCAGTTTAAGTGAGAGAATACATTTAAGAATTGCAAAGGGAGTAAAATAGGCAAGAATTGGTTATTGTCTGGAGGGGGGAGGGGAAAAGCAGAATTCAGAATAATGTGTGTGGGGAGGGATGGGAGTGTTTTTGTGTGTGTGTGTGAGGGTGGGTCTTGGGAACTGAACGGGGGGCCTTGCACTAGGCAAGCACTCCACCACTGAGGTACATCCCCAACCTTTTGTTTCCCATTTTTATTTTGAGACAAGGTCTCACCAAGTTGTGCATGCTACTTCTGACCTTGAACTTGCCATCCTCTTGCCTTAGCCTCCTGAGTAGCTGGGATTAGAGGCTTGTGGCATCATGACTGGCTTAATGTGTGGTTTTTGGTTAGGTAGTTATTAACACAAATGGAGATAGAGAACAGTGGAGAAAAAATCATTTAGGGTGGGAGAAAATGAATTCAGACTTCATAGGTTATACTGAAGGTAATTTCACCTCAGGGGGAAAAACTCAGTGGGACGCATAATCAGAATCCAAAGTATATTATAAGTTTGGGTTAAGATTTAGATTTTCCTGGGAGATGATCCAAAGAGATCAGGCAGAGTAAGAGAGTATCAACTATGGTACACTGTATATAATAAAAGACATATTTGGGCTTTGTCCCTAGTTTCAGGCAGTTTTTTATAACTTTAGCTCTTCCTGAATGAAAGGAGTTATTTTGTTATTCCTAATGAAACCCTTTTGATTAAAGCTGAGCTTATGCTAATGAGGTGACTCCTAGCAGGCCGCTAGATAGCTTCTGTATGGGGACAGGTCACCAGAGGAACCAGCCACGTGGTTTGAGGGTTTGTACCATCAGCTACCCTACCTGTGGGGAGAAGATGGGGCTGGAGACTGAGTTCCAGCACAAAGGCCCATGACTTAATCAACTATGCCTATGAACTAAAACTTAATAAAATTCTGAAACAAACAGCTGAGGGAGTTTCCAGTTTGGTGGGTGCACATACGTGCTAGGAAAGCAGCCACCTAGAGAGGGCATGGAAACTGTGCTGCCTCTCCACCCTTACCTCACCCTAAGCATCTCTTCCACTTGGCTGTTCCTGGGTTGTAGCCTTTACAAAAAAAACACTGTAATCATAAGTAAAGTGTTTTTCTAAGTTGTATGAATTGCTCTAGTGAATTATGGAACCTGTGGGAATGCATGGGCTGCCAAAGTAACCCTTAAATTTGTAGTCAGCACAGAGCAGTGCAGATAGCCAAAGGACCCTCTTTGCAGCTGGTTCCTAAGTAAAGCACTCTTGTAGGAATGAACACCTCACCTGTAAGATCTGTGCTAAGTCCAGGTGGTTAATGTCATAAATACAGTGAATTGTAGGAAGCTCAGCTGGTATCAGAGAATCATGCAATTGTTATTTGGAATAATACAATGTACATTTGCTGGAGTACTATGCAGTCATTAAAAATGCGATTGTACAAGAATATCTAGTGACATGGGAAAAATATCTACCTTAATAATAATATTTAAAAACAATAATATAAAATACAGGCAGATATTTATGTGTTATTGTTAGGTGCTATCAAGTCAGATCTGACTTATAGCAATCTTATGTACAACAGAACAAAACACTACCCAACACTGTGCCATGTACACAATCTTTTTATGTTTGAACCATTGTTGCAGACACTATATTTCTTCCCATTTTGAGTTCTGCCATATCAGCAACTGAAGGTCCCAGGGGCTTTACTCCATTCCCATCATTAAGGTCTACTCTACTTTGAGGAGGCAACTCTTTCCCAGTCATTTCTTGAATGTTTTCCAGCCTGGAGAGCTTATCTTCTGACATTATATTTGACATTGCTTCTCTGCTATTCATAGGGTTTTCAATGGTTATTTGTTTCAGGAGTGGGCTGCTGGGTCCTTTTGACTAGTCTGTTTTAGTTTGGAAGCTTAGCTAAAACCTGTCCACCATGTGTGGCCCTGCTGGTATCTGAAATACTGGTAGCATAGCTTTTAGCATCACTGTAGCATGCAAGACCCAATAGCATGACAATCTGACAGACATGGGTGACTTATGTGTAGGCATGTTCAGTAAACAAAGCCTGACAGAACATTCATACTGGTTATCTCTCGATAGAAAGATGATGAGAGATTTTAATATTGTTGTTCCCTACTTGTATTTTGTAAATTTTCTCCAGTAAGCATACATCACCTTTACAGAGTGAAAAAAAAAATATATATATATACACATATATATTTTTCACTCTGTGAAAAAATTATATATATATATATGAATATATATATATTTTTTTTATTTATTTTTTTTGCGGTACTGGGGGTTGAACCCAGGGCCTCGCGCCTGCATGCTCTACAAGTGCTGGACCACTGAGTTGCACCCTCAGCCCATTTTTTTTTTTTCTTTTTTCTGAGACAGGGTCTCACTAAGTTACGCAGACTGCCTCTAGCTCGAACATGTGATCCTCCTGCCTCATCCTCCCAAGCCACTGGGATTACAGGCGTGTGCCACCACACCCGGCTTGAAAAAATATATAAATAAGAGTGAAAAAGAAAGTGGTTTTAAGACAAGTGAGCGGGAAAGAAGAACTACAAATGGATGAGGAAGTGAAAGCCTGGAGCAAAGCAGGTCAATCTGGAGACAGCTGCTGGGTTAGAGGCATGGAGGCCAGTGCAGGGCAGTGGCTCTAGGAAAGGAAGACAATGCACAGTAGGGACATGAGATAAATCAAGGGTGATAGTAAAGGTAAAAATTGGGGCCAATCAATAGGATGGTGATATTGGTCTAAGGAAGATGCCAATCGAAAATCTGGACATGCTAATTTAGGGTGAAAGGAGGAAAGAAAGATGAGAGCCCACAAGTATATTTGAGCATCATCAAAATGATTTAAGAGGTTAGGTCATTAGAGTTAATGGCCTGACAAATGCAGCAGGAGTGAGCAAATGAAGTGGAGAAGGGTAGGGCATGAATTACTAAGGAGAAAGACTCAGGGAACACATACATTCAAGGTGCAAGAAATAAACTGATCAGTTCAAGAAAGAAGGTAAGTTACCATCTGTAAATGAATTCTCTGTTCTGAACTGATTTCTCTGTTTTTAATGTACATGTATTTTCTATGATGAACTCAATCTTGTGCATGCTCTTCCATGATTTTCTTTTAGATCCCTTATAGCTTATTTAGGATTCAAATCAACATTACTCTCCTGCAGGAGTGGGCAAACCTTTTCTGAAAGGACTAGATAGTAAATATTTTAGGCTTTTTGGGCTATTTGGTCTTGCTGTGGCTATTCTACCCCGAGGCAGTAGAAAAGCAGTAATAGCACACAGACAAATCAGCAGGGCTACATTTCAACAATCTTGCTACAAAGATAGGCCTGGTTCAGGCCTGGCCTTCCAAGCCAGTTTGTTTAGCCATTGCTTAGCAGATAAAACATCAAAGCATATACACACCTCCACCTTGTCAAATATAACACAAAAGTACTTAACTCTCATTTTAAAATTATACTTATTTTTAGAAAGCCATACCATAAATCACATACCATAAATATACATACCAAAAGGAATTTCAAAATCTTCCAAAGGCTGAGAACCATGATGTTCTTCTTGTTCCTAAATGAAATCCCAAATGATCAATCTATAATTAACTTGAAAAAGACATTTACTATTTCGGAAAAAATTATCCAATAGCTATGAAGATTGAATTCTTAGGTACAGGTTCAATTTCTATCATTCTAGGCATGACTGCTTATTGTATAAAGTTATTTACTCTGTCAAAGTAGTTCCACAAAAGAGTTCACAAAATTCACAAGTCAAGCAATAAAAAGAGCATTACCAATTTAATCCAAAATTACTAAACTACTATGTGCAGCTCTCCGATGTAAAGTTGATACTCGAACAGCATGTCCATTCTGCCAAAACCTTTCATGGAGTCAATATACATTTTCACTAAGACATGCTCTTGAGGACTTACTGGAAAGGCATGCCTTTTAAAAAAAACCATGTAAATGAAATTATGTCTCTGTTTATTTAATCTGTTACTCAAACAGCTAAACAGTTACCAAAATTAGAAGGAATTTTTAAAAAAGACCTGAGTTGGGCTGAGGGTGCAGTTCAGCAACAGAGCGCTTGCCAAGCATGTGTAAGGCCCTGAGTTCAACCCCAAATACTAGGGGGAAGAAAAGAACAAGACCTGATTTATAACACAGATTATATAACAAATGTCTGTTTGGGAAAGAGGCACCTTAGAAATCCCATACCATATGCATTAAGATATCAGCAACAAAAAGTCAAGAGTGATTTCAAACATAAGAAAGCCATACAGGCAGATATTCTCTGCTGTAGTTTTGATTTGCCATCAAGTTGCTTTTCACATTCACAGCTCTGCCTGCTGCTGTCTCTGTGGAGGGAAGCAGCAGAGGCTGGCACTGGGTGGTGGCAAGGCTCTTCTAATCACAACCTGAAGCGCCTGGTAATCAAGCCACACAAGCCACAAAGAAATATGAACTCTGTGTACATGGAAGTTAGGAAAGATTCCACAGTGGTTGTTCTGTACCTTGGGTTTCATGACGATCTCTGAGTCATCATTATTAATGAGGGAAGCCTCTGGTCGGAAACTCACACTTGGTTTTCTTTTCAGTTTCTCAGATTTTTTTTCTTGCAGCTCTATCTTAGCCCGTCGTCTTTGCCTGTTAAAGAGTATAAAATATACTTTTAGACTAACATTAATTTTTCACTTCTATCATGTTGTATGGAGATAGGCTTATGCCCTATAAGTACTTTCAAACTATCTTTGCTGGAAATTCAAAGCTATTACCAGAAACCCTATAGAATACCTCCATTTGCCTATTTGAAGAGGTTAAGCACAATTAATCACCTCAGCAAAATCCCACCAAGGAGGAAAGAGGTCCCAAAAGCTAAGGGGAAGACTTATATGGAAGAGAGAATAGCCAGAATGAATGGAAAGAAGAAATCATTTCTGGAAAGGGAGCACTGATAACAGATTTTAAAGTGTGATAAATGTGAAATTAAAAAATTTTCTACACCCAGTAATAAACTACCAACCAATATATGTCCTAAATATTCATTATAAATAAAACACTATAGTAAGTGCTCTTCAGGAGAGGTCACATGAGCATTTCTTAACACCCTGAAACAATTTACATCATCACCTATTCTCCTATAAAAGCCTATAAAAGCCTGGAGAATATGGTAAGATGAGTCAAAATAAATATTGGCTCAAAGTATTGGATAGCACATGGAATATTGCATGATGCCAAACATTTGTGCGGCAAAAGATGAGTGCTAGTCTTGTCACGGAAACATGTAAAAGAATCCTCTAGCCTATGATTGGTAGGAAAGAATTTCTTAATAAAATGGGAAAAATGATAACATTTCTCACAATAGGATTTTTCCTCATTATAGGACATATTCAAATACATGACAATTGACGAGGAAACTGAATATTCATTTGTACACAGGCTTGGAGACTGAGCCATGTGACTTCTGTCTTCAAGACTATATGAGTATAAATAATAATGAACTTGCTGATATATGATACTGTCAAATAAAATTTGATTTAGAACTTGCCTTTTTTTAGTGTTCTTTCCTTGTCTTGTTTCAGATGGTTCTAAATTGACCTTAAGAAGCTGAAGGTGACCAGAATCACCTTGCGCAAATAAATTATGCGTTAGTTTTTGTTGGCTTTGTTTAAATGCAATGAGGTTTTCAAGTGGGATAAGTTGTGGTTTCTTGTACTACAGGAAAGAAACAAAATGTAATAATGAAAATTTACCGACTTGAATATGCAATACATAATATACCTGAGAAACACATCTATTTAAATTAAACTAAGATATACAAGAAATAGCTAGAACAAATCAACAGAACAAATTGACTTGGACTGGTAAAATGAATATCCATATCTTAAAGAATTAGTTTTAGAGTGATGGAATATTAAACCGATGGAAGTTTCAACTAGGTCTTTTTTGTTTTTATTCAGTGGTGATGGTCCTAGGGATTGTACCTAGAGCCTTGAGCATGGTAGGCAAGCACTCCACCACTGAGCTACATCCCTGGCCCTGAACTGGGTAATCTGGTTTAAGAAATTAAGCTGGAGCCAGGTGTGGTGGCACATACCTGTAATCCCAGTGACTAGGGAGGTGGAGGCAGGAGGATCGCAAGTTCAAGACCAGAGGCAGTTTTCATTACTTAGCGAGACCCTGTTTCAAAAAAGTGAAAAAAAAAAAAATGGGCTTGGGGGTGCAGCACAGTGGTCCAGCACTTGCAAAGCATGCAAGTGCGAGGCCCTGGGTTTAACCCCCAGTACCGCAAAACAACAAAAAAAAACAAAAAAAAAAAAAAAAAAAAAAAAAAAAAAAAAAAAAGGAAAGAAAAGAAATTAAGCTGGAAGTCCTCATCGTCTAAATTACATTTCCATATTTAAAATCTTCCTTCTTATAATTATAAACATAATAATATAATGTTTAATATTTAATTTAAAATTATTTGGAACAGATAGGATGCAGTGGCCTGAAGACTATGGATGGAATAAATCTGCAATAGCCTTGATGACCAGGAACTTTGGGGTTCATTATGCTGTTCTAATAAAATTTAAAAAATCTTGTAAAAATGCTGACTTTTCTATTTTTCTCAGAAGAAAATGAGTAATGGTTAAGTATCTTTTTTAATGAATAATAAATTTTCTTCCCAGTAACATCTTCAAATCTTAAAGTGTACCAGAGAATGAATTAGTCATTTACCTCCATAAGATGGTAGTACTTAGCAACAAAATTAGAAACTCACAATTTGTACTTCATAAATCAAAGATAATATCTCTAAAGAATGTTTGGCAGGTCTATAGTTACAATTTTATTCCATTTATAACTGTCAGATTTGGGTGTACTTCACAACTTTAACCTGTAACAGACTTGAAGACATGTTACAATTGCTAGGAACCTAGATATGCATCCACTCCCTACACACACACACACACACACACACACACACACACACACACACACCCAGCACCTGATAATTTTATTTTACGTCTTATTTTTTCTCTGAGCAGAAGAAATATCTGAGTCTACTAAATTGTTATTGATAGAGAAAACTTAAAATCTTTAAATTATTTTAAATTTAAATTTTATGTTATTGTCTATAGCAGAAACATTATTTTTTAAAAAATGCGTTAGATCTTTTACTGAACATAGAGTATTCATGGTATGAAAAAACAAGACCCTGCTTTCACATCTTTACAGAAAATTAATTACCATATTTTCTGGGGGTAGACATGAATGAAGTAATGATAGTTTTGGGCATTTTCTTTCTTCTGCTACAGTTCTGATAGGTATTGAGGGAACTGTGACTGATGCTCTTGAGGCTGATAAGAATGTATAAGGAGGTTTAAATTGCAAGTGTAGTAATGGAAGTCCAAAGGAATTCCAAGTAGGTATGTTAAGGGACCCTGGCTTAACATTAAATAGTTTTTCTGGCTTTATATACACTGAAGACTCCTGTTGAGGTGTCAAGTTTTCTTGTTCAACATACTGATCCAAATTTACATGCTTAGGGACATCTGTAATCATGGTTTCCACCGGTTTCGTCTGCTCAACTGCTTGTTTTATAGCTTCCGTATTGTAGTGGCTTGAAGTTGAATGGGATATTGAAGAGGGGTGCACTACTCTCTGAGGCAGAGGAGGATGGAAGGAATCAGATAATCCCCAAGCCTCTCTTGGTTGGGCTGGAGGCCCAAAGGGAACTTGTGGAACTCTTCCTGGAAGTAAGCAAAGGGGCTTGAATTCATGCTTAGGCTGAAATTGAAGCAAAGGAAAACCACAACTGGGACTAAACATCTTGGCAGGTGGAATCAGTCTAGGTTTCATCTGTACAGCAGAAGGTGTGGACAAAAGGTGGAGGTGAGTATTTCCAGCAGGAGCTGGAGAAAATGAAGTGGATGCTATGCTTTGAGATGCTGGAGTCTGTCTTTTCTTCAGCGGTTGGCCATCTAATTGACATGAAAGAATACTCCCATGTGGAACATTCTGGAAGAGAAAAAAAGAGCTATTATTTGAGTTTAAAATATATTACAAATTTCTTATTTTTAAAATGATATTCAGTATGTTTTAGAGGGGGCAGAATGTGGGAAAAATTGCATAAAAATGTATTGGCTCAAATAACAGAAAGCCAATGATGAAGTTAGCAGGAACATTAATGGTATTTTTATATGCATTACCTGTAAATCTCCATGACTACCATGATTAGACTGGACAATTCCTTCACAGCCCTGTGGGATGTTCTTGGCAGACTCCTTCGTGCACTCTTCCATGGACTGTGGTTTAACAAAAAATTGCTCATTAAGATTCCGACTGCTATTGAATTCAACATCACCACTCCCTCGTGTGGGATTTGATACTTGGCTTTCCCCCATGTGCGCAGACTGAGCCTGCTGGGGATGCTGATGCATATCTGCGAGGTTAGCAAAAGATGATCCTACTATTTCCATTAAACTCAAGAAGTTGGTCTGTTGCAGCTAGAATAAAACAAGAAGAGGTGTCTTAAAACAAATTGACAAGATGCTAAGGAATTAACAGCCACCTGAGTGTTCTAGACAGTCACACCTTTGACTCAGTTTCTGCTAGACAGTGAAATGCTGAGCAGGAGGCAGAGTCAGGAGAGTTTTTATAAAAAAGAGAAAAATAAAGTATAGTTTCCCATCATTTGCGGACATACATGCTAACCTCATGAAAGGCCACTATTAGAAAACTAGTTTATATAAACTTCCCAGGGGACATAAAGGAGTAATCTAATGAAGTGGGGGTGAGGATTATTAAAGGATTCCCAGTATGAGTGTGTTTTGAATAAGTTTTCAGGAAAGAAAAGAGCATAGTAGTACAAAGTAGAAGAGTGAAGAATTCCCTCCAAAGGCTAAGTGAAATGTAAAGGCAGGTATTAATGGTTCCCAAATCTTGCTGAACATGAGAATCACTGAGCAGCACCAAAAGTCCCATGGACAAGGTAACTCCACACTAATAACATCACAACATCTGGAGATAGGAGGCAGGATGAGTATTTGTTAAGATGCCCAGATGACCTCAATGAGCAGAAAAGCTTGGCAAGCACCAGCATACACATTGCCTTAGCTGGAAGAGATGAGAGCAGTGATGATAAGAAGTAGGCTAATGTGTAGTTCTCAAATCTTAGCATGCATCAGAATAGCATGGAGAACTCCTCAAATCACTCTTTGCTGAGCCCTATCTCTACAAGTTTCTAATGCAACAGGTATGGGATGGAAGTCAGAATTTCTAAGATCCAAGTGGTGTTGATGCTGGTAGTCTAGGAATTATGAAAAGAAAAGAGAAGAAAATAAAATAAAACAAAACAAAACAAAAGAGAAGAGAGAAGAAAAAAGAGAAAAAAGGAAGGAAGGAAGGGAGGGAGGGAAGGAGGAAGGAAAGAAAAAGGAAAAAAGGAAAGAAGTATAAAATATTAAGTGTCATTTATAATTCTCTCCCAAAAGATAACTAATAGTATTAACATTTTCGTGTATGTCCTTTTTGTTCTCTTTATATTTTTAAAATAAGATTGATGTCATATAGTACATAAGTTTTTAACTTAAATTTAGTGATGGTTTTTCAGTAAAATTAGAATAACATCAGAGTGTCCCAGAAAATACACATATAAGACAATAAAGCATAGCTGGGTGCGGTGGCACATGCCTGTAATCCCAGCAGCTCAGGAGGTGGAGGGAGGAGGATCACAAGTTTGAGACCAGTGGCAGTCTGCATAACTTAGCGAGACCCTGTCTCAGAAAAGTTAAAAAATGGGCTGAGGGTGCAGCTCAGTGGTCCAGCACTTGCAGAGCATGCAGGCACAAGGCCCTGGGTTCAACCCCCAGTACCACACACACACACACACAAAAAAAAAAAGACAATAAAGCATAAAATGCTAAGAATCTAAGGCTTGCTATAGTTATGGAAGTAGCGAAGTGACTGCACTGACAATGTAATGTAACCACAAGAATCAAGAATGCCTAGTGAAAACCTGGATATGAGTAATGAAAGAAGGAAAAGATGATTGTCTAAGAAAGTGATTCTCAATCTTTCATGTGCAACAGAATTATGTGGAGAACTTGTTAAATACAGAACAGTGACTGGCAAAATCCCTAGGAAACTCACAAAACAGTTTGAGCAATGCTTCTACAACTTTAAGCTGGTAGAACAGGTAGCATTACAAAACTGAAAGGGGTACAAAGGGACTGGGGAGAATAAAACTAAAATCAGTTTCAGTAAGTTTCAAGCAACAGAGGAAATGCTGAAAAAGCATTCTCATCCGGACTCATATGTTCAAAGAGAAAATCAGTGCCAAGAATCATAAATATAAAAGTGGTATATTAACTCACAAAAAAAGATATAGAAGTGAAAGTAGAACAAATGAGTAGAGGATCAGATATGAGGGAAATTAATATTTCAAGAACAAAAGACAAAAGAGAAATAATTAAAAATTATTGGTAGACATAAAAAAGGATAACCAGGTGAGTAAAAGATGATGAGTCAAAATGAACAGCAATTTGAAAAGCAGTGGACACTTTCAACATGAGCCAAAATTCGGTGTGTGGGTAAGAGATATGACGTGAAAATAAATTTTGGATGCTTTTAAAGGAGTATCTGGTATGGCTTGATTAGCCTCCATTTCACCTGCGTGTGCAGCTGCATCCCAAAGAGCTGGGTAAAAAAAGTCATGTGAGATGTAGAAGCTGGATCTAGGAACCCTAGAGTTAGGCCTTAAGAGTTAGGAGCCTTTGAATGACAAATGAAAACCGCCCAAAGCAGAGGAACAGCTGCTTTTTAATTTTGACTAGCCCATTTCTGGAAGTTTGCTAATTTAAAAATTTACAAATGTGTAGATTTACTGACTTATGGAGTGGTAAGCTCACCTGAACTAATTTAAACATTTCATCTTGGAGCATCTGCCTAGCAGAATCTGAAGAATCCGGTAACTGAGCCTTGTGTTCATTTCTCTGGGTCTTCTGAGGTATTGAAACAGGTGTTTGTAAAGCAGGGCTGACTCCAGTTGATACCAGAGGCAGAAGTGAGGAATGTTTATCTTTAAACACAGAAATCTGTGCACTATGTGGAAGCATTAAGTGAAAAGCACATATTAGTCAACAAAAACAACTGGATGTCTATGATCTGACTATTTAGATACCACTTTTTCCCTTAAGACTTAAAGGGCATTCTGGTAGTTTTCAGGATCTCTCCATCACTTTTCATCTGAGTACGTGTGGAGAGGGGGTATACACTTTCTAGAAAATAATAGTGCCTCCTTGCAGTGCTACAGTTCAGAAAAGCTCTAGTCCATGTGGGCATTTGAGCTTGAGACCTGCACAATCATTCTGGCTAACTGTAAAGATTTAAGAGTAAGTTTTTTGACTAAAACTAATGATCCAGAATAGAGCTAAGAAAACTGAGGAAAGAAAGGGTTAAAAATGTTTAAGTCCAATGTCCATAGCACAAAAGATTGTGAACTGTCATTAAATATGAAAATATATTGTGAACATTTCATTTTCAAACAGTTTTCATTTATAATAAACACTGACAAAAATGCTTATTTGGAAATAACAAGGCTTAAAGCAAGTTCTTTTAAATGATTGTTGGGGAATGATTCCTTAAACATACCAGGTAGTCAATGTTTTCTAAGAAGTAAATTTCATAAACTAAACAAGGAAGTATACAATTATCATATTTAAATAAATAAGTCACTGTTTCCAAAGGAAATCAAAGTATTAAATTTCAATTAGATTTATGTGGGTTTATATTCATTCCCATTTGGCAATAATAATTGCCCTTTATCTAATATCCAATATGCTCAATAATGTGGCAAACCCATGAAAAACAGACATTACAACGGATATGACTACTTTAAGGCAACTTTATTGGGTTTTGTTTCCAATAGCTAGTAAGAAAGTCGAGTATAATTATACAAATCTTTCTTTAAAGTAAAGCTATGCTGTATTTTCCTCTTAATTCAGCAAAACTTCTAAACATTAAACATTCTGTTCAATCTCTGTTAAAAGAATTCAGAAGACACTGGATAAATCTAAAGAGAATTAAAAGCACTTCAAATGCTATCAAGAATCATAGACAGGTGTTATGGTACATGCCCATTATCCCAGCAACAAGGGAGGCTGGGGCAGGAGGATCACAAGTTGAAGGACAGAGGCAGTCTGCAAAATTTTAGGAGGACATGTCTCAAAACAAAAACTGAACTGAGGGTGCAGCTTAGTGGTAGAGCACATGCCAAGCTTGCACAGGCCCTGGGTTCAAACCCTTGGTACCACAAACAAAACAAAAGAAAACAAAAATCTAGAATCAGAATCTGTAAATGAGTAACAATTACATCTTTTAATAATATATCTACTACTTTTTTTCTGAAAACATTGTTCTAATAGTGTCTGTATATCTGTAGTACAACTAATGAAAGAAAATCTGAGTAACTAAGGTGTCAGAAATATCTGTATAAGTTGTTCTTTGAGCCTGTAGCTATACCACCCTGTCATCTGATCCTATCAGATCTCGGAAGCTAAGCAGGGTTGGGCCTGGTTAGTACTCAGATGGGAGACTGCCTGGGAACCTGGGACCTGGCAGCCTACTCCCAACAATCAGCCACTGAAAATCCTATAAATAGGAGAGAAGCACTGACATAGTGCTGGGCATGGCACAGTGTCAGGGAGTGTTTTGTCTGTTGTACATTGGGTCACTATGAGTTGGACCCAAATCCAAGGCACCTAACAACAACAATGTTCCTCTTTCAGTACTTCACATGGCTTTTGTTTATTCTCATAGCTTATAGTCCAATCATTTCAAATCGGTATCTCTTCTTAGGTGCTGTTGAGTCATGTTCAACTCATAGTGGCCTGCATAGGGTTTTCAATGACTGACTGTTTTGGGATTGCCTCAGGAGTGGATTGCCACATCCTTCTTCCATTTTTGTGGTACTTGGAATTGAACTCGGGACCTCAAAGACTGCAGAGCAGCACTCTACCAACTGAGCTAAATCCCAGCCCTCAAATTGGTATGGTAGGTATCAATTCATTCTCTCATTTGTAAACCATAATTATTTCAAAATGGTACAACAGACAAAAAATTCTTACCTAGAAGTTTCTGAACTTGTATCTACACAAAACAAATGAGGAATATTATGTTCAGGATTTGAAAAGGCTTCCATCATACTGTAAGTAAAAATAAAAAAGTGATTAAGAAGCAAGATATTCTCTGAATTATCTAAGGGACAGGTAAACTAAGAATCAGCCATCTAAGAGTTTAAACATCCTCTATCTCTCTGTAATGCTTAGCTCATAATTATAATGTTTACCTTTGTCTCCATAGCAATTAGTAACAGATTCAAACAAAAGCAGAGAATGTCTAGATGATTTAGCATACAACTTAAACATTGTTGATTTCTCAGCAACAAAAAGAATCTAAAATGAGGGGACATAAGTTCAGTGAGGACCCAAACTTCTCCTAGGGAACAGGCAGACACTTTGCTCAGAAGACCGAAGAGCCCACTGACACACCTGAAGCTGTAAAGACTAGTTTTTATGAAAAGTCTGTATTACTTGCAAAGGCACATGACATTAAACATATTCTTTTTAGGGGCAGAGGATATAGCTCAATGGTAAAGTGCTTGTCTAGCATGTACAAGGCCCTAGGTCTAATTCCTAGCCACACACACACACACACACACACACACACACACACACACACTCACACAAATCTGTTTTAACTATCCACATTAGATCCAAACGTAATTTATGTATGGAGAAAAGAAGGAAAACCATGATGTTGCCACTGTTATTGAAGGTAATCCTAAAATTCTAAAACTTCTAAAATTCTAAAAGTTAAGAAATCATGTTCAAACTACAACATATGAAAATTGTCTTTAGCTCTTCTTAAAGCAGTAATAAGCTATGAGCAAAATATGCGCCCCGAGCCTGGTGGACAGTGTACAGTAATAAAAGCCCAACAGGAAAAGACTATATGTATTTATGATACATAATTGTTCTATATTTAAGTCAATAAAAATGAAGTTGGTAAGGACAGGCAGTTCCTTATTTAGCAGATGAATAAACTTTGGTCTATTTATTTTATTTTGATAAGGCTGATAGTGATGGGCAAACAAAAGGCATTTTAGATATTATTTATTTCACTCTATCATAACTTAGAAGTATAACATTAACAAGAAATAACTGCTTACCATCACTATTAAATTACAATCTCACTAGAAACACAATACCCCTAAAAAATATGTATTATAAATTATGAGGGGAAAAAAAAGCTGAAAGCCCCACTGAGGTAAACTAGCCAGTGATAATCACTTCATACTTTCATATCCTTACCCTTTCTGTTCAGTTGATATTTTCCCCATATTTGTCTCCAATGGTTCTTCTCCTGGACACTGAACCTCTTCCATAGAATGCTGTTAAAATTAATGGCACCCGAGATAAAAACAGGTAAAACAAATAGGTATTACTGTGTTGTCTATTTCGGTTTCACATTAGCTCCTGGCCAAGTAACCACAATCTAAAAGCAAGTAAAAAACCAAATGCTAAAGGTATTTTCAGTCCTGTTCTGACCAGATATTTATACTTTGTATATTGTCTTGGGCCTCTCACTCTGAGCTATTGAGCATATTAATGTACAAAGAAAAAGTGATGTCAGTAGATTAATAACATAACAAATTACACAGGTTCATCACTCCATGAGTATTCACTTGTGAAAACAACTACAAAATGAGGAAAATCTTTTTTAAAAGCAATGATACAATAACTGGAAATATCCATGTTCCATCTAGAAATTCAGTGTAGAGTTCTGAGAAAACAATACAAAAAAGTGCACATAGGTACAAAAACTACTTATGCTGAATTACACTATGTTAATAAAGGATAGTTTCACTACTTTTGATTCAATTAATTTACTGAAGTACTTTATGAAATGAAAATTTTTATTGTTTGAAATTACTAAACAAGAATTTCAGCGAATAGAAAAATGATGCACAGCAGAGCTCTATTCATAGTCTACAGTAAGGGATAACAGCATTGCTTTAATGTATCTTATAATAAGGCTATGAGTCGGATACCGACTTGACAGCACCTAACAACAACAACAACAACATAAGGGGTAAACTCAGGTATAATTTAAATACTAGACAAAAGGTCAATAATTTTATCCACTATTCATTGACTTACTTCTAATTGCTGTGGTGAAGTCTGCATGCAAATGGCAATATTGGGACTTTTGAGATTTCTAGCAGTTTCTTCTGGAGGAAAATAAAAAAAAGAAGAAAAAAGTGACAATTTGAAAAATAATCTTTAGACTTTTTAAAAGGTTTAGATATATTACAGGAAATAGATATAATGACAGAAAAATCTTTCTGTCCTCTTTGCAAAAATATTTTTTAAAAAATATCTGGAGAGTATCCCCTCTTCATCAAGTACTCCCAGATAAGCCTTGAGAGGCCTCATATCAATATGTGGAACTTCATGTGAAGCCCTTAGACTTTCTACTTTAAAGACAACTGCCAAGGAGAGGCTCACAAGGTTAGTTCACAGGAATTAAGGGGCCCAGAGAACTACACCAGCAAGGCAGAAGGCCCAATAACTGTGAAAGCTACCAACATAAATGCCTCTTCTTAGTTTATTAAAAACTAAAGTTATGAGTCAATATGTTCAATATTTCATAAATATAACATTCTCTTTTAATTTTTGACTTTAGGCTATTATAAACACACTAAATTAGATTTAAAACTAGTTTTTGCCAGTGGGGGTGTGTGGCACATGCTTGTAATCCCAGCTGCCTGGGAAGTGGTGATAGGAGGATCTCAAAATCAAGGCCAGAGGCAGCCTGCATAACTTAGCAAGACCCTTTCTCAAGATAAAAAATGTAAAAAAGAGGGCCTGGGAGGGGTGCAGCTCAATGGTAGAGCACTTGCAAAGTATACATTAGGCCCTGGGCTCAGCCTCTGAGTACTAGCAGAAAAAAAAAAAAGTTATTTCATATATTGTTTGTCAATTTAAATAAAGCCAAAGAAAAAGATGATCTTCATGAACTGACCTTCACAGTCTGACAGGCACATATCCACTTCCTCCTGTGTAAATGTTTCTACTTCTAAAAGATTCTCATCATTATCTATTAAATCTTTTTCAGTATTGTGAGTGATGGAAATAATCTCATCACTGATTTCTTTTATTTCAGGATTTTCTGCTTCCATTGTCATTCTACTGATGAAAATGCAGAAACTAAAATTACAACTCATTCTTGGAGACAAACAGTTTGTTTTCATTCAATTCAGTACTTTAAAAACAAAGAACAAACTTCATTTTCCTATTTACGAAGACTTTTTTTTACACTTCTGGTACACAGAAGCTCTGTAAAAAGTTGCTCAATGAATGACTAAACATCCTACTTTTCATTTATTCAACATACTACAATAATTTCAACTTATCTAAAATTATCATCTACACAAAAGAATTTTCATGCTAACAGGGCTTTTGCCTTAGTATATGCTATAGTTTTGGATGTTGAACATCTCTTCAAAGGTCCATGTTAAAGGCTTGATCCAGAGGGGCAGTGCTACTGGGACATGGTGAAACCTATGAAAGATGGGGCCTTGAGGAGTCCTTTAGGTCACTGGGGTTGTGTCCTTGAAGAAGACTGAGGGACTCTGCCCTCTTCCTCTTTTTCTTTTGCTTCCTGGATACCACAATCTCCAAGATGTGCTGCCTTACCACAGCCTCAATGCAATCAGCCCAACCAATCACAGAGGGGAACCTCCAAAACCATAGGCCAAAGTAACCTTTTTCTCTTTGTAAGTAAGGTATCTCAGGTATTTCATTATAGTGACAAAAGATAGAATAAAATAGTATTCAAAGATACATCACTACTAATACTGGTTCATATGTAAAAATGGATGAAGGGATTAATTCAACTGCCTCTGACAGGAAAAATAAATAAATATAATAAAGGATCTCTCAAGATGAATTAGCTCCTCTCTCAGAAGATACAAGCTAGATTAATGGGAAGAGACATAACTTGCAATGAATTGTTAAAGCATGTCAGAAAGCTCACTTCCTATTCCTTGAATTCAAAGAAATGCTCATTCCTTTAACTTTCAAGGGTTCGTTTCCCTCTTTAGGTCCAAACAACAACAAACCAGTTATCTTCTATTGAAAAGGAGAGTATAAGGAGCAACTTACTTCAAGATACTTTGATAAAGTTTATTCTGATCATTCCTTTCCTCCTCTCCACCTTGAGCTGTTACTGCCATTGAAGAGCCAGCATCAATTTTGCGCTCTCTCTTGATCTCAGGTTCCATCTGAGACCCAGTGTAACGATCCTCTAGTAGCTAAAGCAAATCATTTATAGAATTTCATATTCCTTACTGAACTCTCATTTAAAAAATATATTTTAAAACTATTCATACTTCCTACAGAACTTTTCCTGATTCTCTTATCATTTATCAAATATTTACTACATTTCTATAATTCAATATTTGTTGCTGAAGAAATGGTCAAGTCTTAGCCCACCTACTAAAAGCAAATATGTCTTCTTAAGTAACATACAAAAGAAATCATCTTTCCTTTTTTTTTTTTTTTTTTTTGTGGTACTGGGGGTTAAACCCAGGGCCTTGCAAGTGCTGTACCACTGAGCTGCACCCCTAGCCCTTTTTTTTTTTTTTTTTTTACTTTTTGAGACAGGGTCTCACTAAGTTACACAGACTGTCTCTGGTCTCGAACTTGCGATCCTCCTGCCTCTGCCTCCCGCATTGCTGGGATTATAGGTATGTGCCACCATGCCGGGCTCAAGAAATCATCTTTCTAAACATATAAGCTAACATCATCATTGTGTTCAAGTCACAAAACAACAGCAATAAAAATGGAATGCTCTTATTTCACTCTTTGCTATCATAAGACATTCAGAGGTTATTTCAGAATGACACAGTAGACAAATATACATGCAGCTAATGGGATCAGCTGGGCTCAGTAGCTCATGCCTGTAATCCTAGAGACTCAGAAGGCAGAGACAAGAGGATGAAAAGTCTGAGGCCAGAGGCAGCCTGCATAACTTAGTGACATCCTGTCTCAAGATAAAAAATAAAATGGGCTAGAGGTGTAGCCTAGTGGTAGAGCACTTGCAAAACTGGTGCAAGGCCCTGGGTTCAACCTCCAAGTACCACAATAAATAAATAAAATAAAAATACAAGAGATGTATTCCTTTTATCTCATTTTGAAATTTGGGCATGTATTACCTAGAAATACAAGTTGCAAGGATGATAAATATCATAGTAGCATATAAAATGTATACCTCAGGATAACAGAAACTGATATAGAAAGAAAGAAAGAAAGAAAGAAAGGAAAGGAAAGGAAACATAAGAAAAGAAAGAAGGAAGGAAAAAAGGAAAGAGAGGAAGAACCTATAAAAATAAAAAATAAAGCTGGGTATGGTGGCAAATCTCTGGCCTATAATCTCAGCACTCAGAAGGCTGAGACAAGAGGATTATGAGATCAAGGCCAGCCTGGACTACAGAGTGAATTCCAGGCTAGCCTGGGCTATAAAGCAAGACTCTGCCTCAAAAACCAGTAAATACACAAACAATTCTTACGCATACATACTCTTTTATCTTTAATCTGGAATACACTGTTTTAGAATAAATGCCTTTGTCATTGGCCAAAGAAAAGACTAGGTAATCAATAGCACTCCTCTACTAACACACATCAGCCTATCTAGGTTAGGTTCCTCAACATCTTCTGGCCTGAGAGTGTAAACAAGAAGATATCCAAATTCATTTGATGAGACATTAGTAATGAAAATGGGATAATGCTAGGTGCAATGGCACATGTCCGTAATCCCAGTGACCTGGGAGGTGGAGGCAGAAGGAGTTTGAGGTCAGAGGCAGCTTACATAACTTAGAGAGACCCTGTCTCAAGATAAAAAGTTTAAGAGGGGGCCTGGGGTGCAGCTTAGTGGTAGAGCACTTGCGAAGTATGCATAAGGCCCTAGGTTCAATCCCCTGGTATTGCAAAAATAACAACAAACTGGACAACCACCTAGTCCTTTATCTCAACTCAAACCTGAAACTTAAAGAGAAATAATATATATGCAATAGCATTTGTAACGTCATTTAAAATTGTCTCCTTCCCACGTTTTTTCATAAACACACATAAAACCTCAAAACCTCATAATCTCTCTAAAAGCTCTTTTACCTTAATTTTTTTAGAATTAAAGGAACCAACATTGTCATTAATCTTCCATTACTTTAATAGATGGTGATAGATAAGCTGTTTTAATCTACAATGTTACTTCGTCACTTGTAATTAACAATTAATGTAATTACCTTAAAAATGGCATTTTTTGCCTTATATGTAGCTAAATATGGTTGCCTCAAAAGCCACAATGAGGTGAGAATGGCAGCTGCAGAGGTCTTTATGCGGATCACTGGACTGTATTCATGGGACGACTGAGTGATAGCAGAGTCACAAAGTTTCCGGTCAGACCACCTTATCATCCACTCCAACAGTCGGTCCATACTGCCAAATGTGCTCCTTAGTGCCATGGGAAGATCCTCCTGAATGTTAACAGCATCATAAGGAATTGCTCTGAAACTGTACTTGCTTGTAATGGACTTAGGAATGCAAAAACTGTGGTTTGACGATCTCTGGATTAGAGGTTTCTCTCGATTGTCATCCTGAATTCTGTAAACTGACTTTTGCTTTAAACCAAACAATCCATGCTTTGCTTCATTTTTATTGATTTCACTCAATGTGTTCTCTAAAAAAGGTCTCATCTCTTGATTAACTGGATCTGAAGACAAAAGTGCCTGATTTTCTAAACTTAGGGCAAACTTACAGTCCAAAGATGATGACTTTTCAGATTCGTATGATTCAGGAGCAACAATGAAGGAAGAACCAGCTCTAAACACATTTTGGCTTTTGGTTTTGCTCTGACGTCGTTTTAATGTTGTATGTACATCAAAAAGTAAAGAATTAAGTTCGTGTTCTCTAAGCTGCCCAGAAAAGTTGGTTAGAAATGGAATGCCAGGATCCCTGGAACTCAGTAGGTCTCTTTCAAGAACATAACTCAAGAAGAGATCAAGGAACTTCATATATTCATCATCATCACGCTCAAATTCCCAAACACCTATTATAGGAAGTGCATTTTGTGATAACTTTACATGATCTTCTTTCCTTTTAGGGTTTTCTTTCTGATTACATACTTTCTTTCTATCAGAAGGATTACCAAACAATCTTAATTCCATGTGGTTTGAGGCATTTCTACAGAAAAACAAAGAAATTGAAAAAGATAAAATTAACAACCATGTAATTACTAAAATTGATCTTAGAATTAACATTAAAAATTCTCTCCACTGATTAAGACACGCTTCTTTTTGTACCTCAATTGCCAGTCTTTCAATTGAGGGGTAGTAAACTAAAATAATCTTTTAGAAGAGGAACATTCTGTGAGGTCCAAAAATGTAACCCATTAATATCAACAGAAAAGTTTGGGTTAAAACCAATTAACATGTGCTCCCAGGTATTTTATTATAAAAAAGAACATGAATGATTGTTCTGAAGATAAAAGATGGTTCTCTAATAGACTGGAATTTAGGAATACAAATAAAAATCACAAGTTGCCAATATGCATCCTAATTTAGGAATCTTCTTTCTCTCGTGGCTTCCGGTTTTGGCTCTCCTGATACCGTGTGCAACAAGCAAGATATCCCTTGTTGTTTTACCACACAAATGTTGAGAACCTTTTCAAAACAATTTCATCTGCTATGAAACCTGTTAGACAGATATTTTAGCTGCTAGCCACAACTGCTTTCAAATGTTTCTTTTCAACTTAGTCCCTACAGCAGGACATAGCTCCTCAGATGCCCCAATAAGAGAAAATGCATGGGGCACGTGGGCTGAGAAGAGCACATCCCTTCTTGAGAATGCACAGTAAGTACTGTGCATGGTAGCACACACCTGTAATCCCAACAACTCAAGAGGTTGGGACAGGAGGATCACAAGCTCAAAGCCAAAGGCTGCCTGAATAACTTAGCAAGAATCTGTCTCAAAATAAAAAATAAAAAATGGGCTGGAGATGCAACCCAAGCTAGAGCACTTGCAAAGTATGTTGCCAGGCCCTCAGTTCAACCCCCAAGTATTGACAGAAAACAACAACAACAAAAACAAACAAACAAACAAGCAGCATATATGGGGGATTCCTATGCTAACATTTCAGCACAGCTGTTTTGTGAAACAAGCACACCATTTAAAACACTACTAAATATCGCTGAAACAAATGTTTAGAGTAGATGTGATAATATCACTAAAGCAAAATCATTGTGATTACAGTCTTTTAAGTCATGAGAATGATAAGTTGCACTGCAATAACTGGAATTATAACTCTAAAATTGGCTTAGACCACAGTAACATGGGTTTATATAATAAGCAGAATTTCCCAACAACTTATAGACAAGTTTCAAAGATGAATGTGCAAGTTCCTTTCCTCGGAAGAGTTAAAATAATATGGCTAACCCAATCATAACAAACTACAGGTAGAGTATCCCTTATCTGAAATGTTTAGCCCCAGAAGTGTATCAAATTTAGGTTCTTTTAAAAAATTATTATTTTGGAATATTTACACATACACATAATGAGATATCTTGGAGATAATGCCCAAGTCTAAACACAAAATTCATTTATGTTTTGGGGATGCGGGTGTAGTCAGTACTATAGTAATTGTCTATCACCTATCTATCTGCAGCCCTAGGTTTGAACCCCAGCACCATATTAAAAAGAAAAAAAAGACAGGAATTCATTTATGTTTCATATCATCCTTATACACACAGCCTGAAAGTAATTTCTTGTTTTTTGTTTTTTGAGACAGGGTCTCAATGTGTAACCTAGACTGTCCTGGAACTCGCTATGTAGACCAGGCTGGCCTCAAACTCTAGTCATTCCTCCTGCCTCAACCTCCCAAGTGCTGGGATTATAGGCATGTGCCACCATACCTGGCTAAGCCTGAAAGTAATTCTATACAGGATTTTAGTGCACCTGCATTTTGACTGTGACCTGTCACATGAAGTCAGATGTGGAATTTTCCACTTGTGGCATCACTGGAGCACTCAAGAAGTTTTGGATTTTCAAGTATTTCAGATTTTAGATTTTCAGATTAGGAATGTTTTATTTGTATTTAAATCTGAACATTACTAAAAGATCTAAAAACCTTCCAGTGAATTCTATAATCTTATGTACTCTTTTGATTTTGTAATCTCAGATGGCAAAATTATTCCACAAGTCTCTATAAAATTTAAAATGCACAGTCCTATATTATATTCATAAACTTGTGAGTGGGGAGGTTAGCATTCATCTTTCATTCATATTGTTAATAACACAATTACAGAGGGTTGCTGGGACTAGAAATCAGCATATCACCTGCATGAAAATAGTGAAAACATTTTCATCCAAAGGAAGTGAATGCTGGTTATTAACCGAGCTCTATTTACCTTTGATAAAAATGTACCCTTGTTTTTTCTTCTATGGACAAAGTTTCAGAGAATGCATCTACTGTATCTACTTCACTGTGTACCAGAGAACTGCTCAGTTCGGTGAGAGTACTTCTGCTCAAGCTAGTCCCCAGGGAAAACCTGTCAAAACCTGGAGCCTCATCTGGTTTTTCTTCTTCAATTGGTTCCCATATATTCATCTCAAAAGGACCTATGTTTCTCTGCACACGTTTTAGGACTTTCAGTCTCACTTTATGGACAGAATGCATGACAACAGACATCAGTTCCTCAGTCTGGGGACCTAGGAAGAAAAGAACCAAAGGTATTATAGCTCATATTAAACTGCTTCAACTCAAGACATAGGGGGATCCCATTCAGGGCCCTCTTTGGTATATTAAGACTAAGGCAAATCTTCATATTCTTACAGACCAAGTTTTCTTCAGTACTCATGGGAAAGCTGTAGCCCATGTTTTTAAAAAGAACTGTAGAAGCTAAACAAGGTCCACTAAGGAACAATAAAAATGAGAGAAATCAGACTCCATTAAAAAAAATAAAACTGCATTGGAAAAAGAAAAATTAAAAAGTCATTTAACTATTTCAAAAATCAGAAGACTAAGCCACGTGCATGCCTATGATTCAGCTATTTGGGCAGCTGAGGCAGAAGGATCTTGAGTTCAGAGCCAGTCCAGGACACACAGCAAGATTCTCTCTTTAAAAAAAAAAATCAAAAGGATAATTATAAAAATAATGACTAATATTATTCTATATTCCCATACTATGGAGAATAAGAGAAAGTAAATATAACTTTAGCCAAAAAAAAAAAAAGGATATTTTTCTTACTATAAAGAAATGAGAAATAATAGCAAAGGAAGATTTTCAAGGCTATCTATAGAAAAAAATTTGAGCATTATTAATACATAATACATAAGGACATTTTAGAACATAGCAAAAAAAGTTCTAAGAAAAATATAAATCACAAATATAAGTATATTAATGCAGTAATAGTCTATAGCCATAGCACCCTAGCATCCAATCCTGCTTGATCTTGGAAGCTAAGCAGAGTCAGCCTGGTTAGTCCTTGGATGGGAGACCAAGGCTGCAGGCTAGGGAGGAGGACCTGGCAATCCACTCCAGAAACAATCAGCCATTGAAAATCCTATGAATTGCAGGGAAGCACTGACATAGTGCTGGGCATGGGAGTGTTTCGTTCTGTTGTACATAGGGTCATTATGACTCGGACCCAACTCAAAGGTGTCTAACAACAGCAGTAATATGTGATCATAGGATGTAATGAATTAAGTACTAGATTGTAGTTCTAAAAACAACGGAAATTTGAATTCCTTAAACATTTACACTGGAGCCAGGAGAAGTGGCGCATGCCTTTAATCCCAGTGACTCAGGAGGCAGAGGGAAGAGGATTACAAATTCAAGAGGCAGCCTGCATAACTTACAGAGACCTTGTCTCAAAATACAAAGGAAAAAATGGGCTGACAGTATGGCTCAGTGGTTGAGTGTTTGCAAAAAGTATACATAAGGTCCTGGGTTCAACTCCCCAGTACCAAAAAAAAAAAAAAAAAAAAAAATTACATGGCTGGTGGTGTAGCTCAGTGGTAGGGCATATGCCTTTAGCAAGGCCTTGTGTTCAATCCCTAGAGAAAGGAAGGAAGGAAGGAAGGAAGGAAAAGGAAAGGAAAGGAGGGAGGGAAGGAGGGAGGGAGGGAAGGAAGGAAGGAAGGGAAAGAAACAAAGAAACAAAGAAAGGAAGAAATTAATTCACAACATTGTGAATGTACTTAACACCACTGAAACTGCACACTTAAAAATGGTTACAGTTAGGCTGGAGGTATAGCTCAGCAGCAGAGCACTTGCCTAATATGCACAAGGCCCTGGGACTGATCTCCAGCACTATACACACACAAAAGTTATCAAGGTAAATTTTATATTCTCTCTATATATGTAAAACATAAAAATGTTGGTTTTTGTTTTGTTTTGTTTTTTGCAGTACTTGGGGGCCAAACCCAGGGCCTCACACATGCTAGGCAAGTGCTCCAACACAGTGTCGCATCCCTAGCTCTCTTTTTATTTTATTATTAATTTTTATTTTTTATTTTGAGACAGAGTCTTACTAAGCTGTATAGGCTGCCTCTGGCCTCAAACTTGAGATCCTTCTACCTCAGGCTTCGAAATCTCTGGGATTACAAGCAGGCACCACAGTCCCTAGTTGCTACATATGTTTTGCCACAATAAAAATAATTCCATGAGCCGGGTGCAGTGGAGCACGCCTATAATCCCTGTGGCTCGGGAGGCGGAGGCAGGAGGATCACAAGTTCAAGACCAGAGGCAGTCTGTATAATTTAGGAAGACACTGTCTCAAAAAGTAAAAAAATGGGTTGAGGGTGCAGCTCAGTGGTCCAGCACTTGCAGAGTATGCAAGCGCGAGGCCCTGGGTTTAGCCCTCAGTACTGCCAAAAAAAAAAAAAAAAAAAACCATGAGGTCATCTTAAATAGAATAAAATAAGAAGCATAAATAACCATAAATGGAGAGGAAGAATACTAATTTTCAACAAATACCTGCGTCATGAAAAGCACTATATCCTTATCGTATGTATAGATAGATGGATGGATGGATTGATTGATTGATTGATTTGAGATATGATGATGTCTTGGTATGCTGGTCCTGAACTCATGGGCTCAAGGAAGCCTTCTGTCTCGCAGTCTCCCAAGTAGCTGGGACTACAGGAACACGCCATCTGACTTATATGTTCATTTTATATCTCTCATCTTGCTTAATCCTTTCTCAACACACATTCATAAAGAAGGTAGTACTTGTTGTTAGGTGCCATCGAGTGGTATTCAACTCATAGAGACCCTTATAAGGTTTTCAATGGAGACTGTTTTGGGATTGCCTTGGGAGTGGATTGCCAGGCCCTTCTCCCATTTTTGCGGTGCTGGGAATTGAACTCCGAACCTCACAGACTACAGAGCAGCGCTCTACCAACTGAGCTAAATCCCAGCCCATGGTAGTACTATAATTATACAAATAAAATGAGGCTCAGAGAGACTGAACAACTTGCCTAAGGTCACACAGTTACTAACAGAGTCATGATGTGAAGTCAGATCCATTTGGCTCTAAAGCAACAGAATTGTTTCTGTACCTCCTCACACTCCTATCCCTTGGGAAAGACAGAAATGCAAAGATACTTAAGTGGCAGAAAATGCTTTTAAAACAAGAGCACCTTCACCAATTTATTCATTAGATATCTAAGAAATAACAAGTACCTTTCACAACACAGTGTCTGAATCTCTGTTGAAGAGAGTGGTATTTTTCTCTTAAAGGAATCCTTATGTCCTCAGGACTGGGAAATGCTTTCACAAAAATTTCTGCTACCTTCAGAAAAAAAATTGTAAAGTTTTATGAGTAAAGTTATTCTCCTTTTTCCTTTTAATTCTTCTAATATTTTAACACAGAATATAAATGCATATTTACTACTAATCTTTTGATGTCAGGCCAAAGTCTCTCTTTTGCATGAGACCACTGATTTGAGTTCACCATCAATTTTCTCTTTTCCTTTTTAAATTTTAAAATATTTAAAGCTCGGTGCAGTAGCACACACCTGTAATCTCAGCAACTCAGGAGGCAGAGGCAGGAGGATTTCAAGTTTGAAGACAGAGGCAGCCTGTGTAACTTTGTGGGACCCTGTCTCAAGATAAAAAAATATAAAAGGGGCTAGGGGTGCAACTGAGTGGTAGAGCACCTACAAAATATGCAAGGGGCCGTGGGTTCAGCCCCCAGTACTAAAAAAAATGTTTAATGTTTAATTGACAAAAACAACTGTGTATATTCAAGATATACAATTCAATGATCTGATACACATATTCATAATGCCCTGACTCGTTGTTGCTAGATGTTGTCAAGTCAGGTCTGACTCATAGTGACCCTGATAAGGTTTTTGTTGGAGGACAGTTTGCAGATATCTTTGGAAGAGGGCTGCCACATCCTCCCATTTTTGTGGTGCTGGGGTTCGAATCCAGGGCCTCAGAGAGTTCAGAGCAACTCTTTACCAACTGAGCTAAACCCTCCTGATAATCACAGTCAAATTAACACATCCATCACCACACAATTACCAATGTGGTGGAACACTTAAAATCTCCCTTATCAAATTTCAGGTAAACAATACAGGGCTTTTTTTTTGTTGTTGTTGTTGTTGTTTGTAGTCATGGAGGTTGCACCCAGAGCCTCGTGCATGTTAGGCAAGCGCTCCAACACTGAGATGTACTCCCAGCACCTTTTTAATATTTTATTTTGAAACAAGGTCTCACTAAGTTGTACAGGCTGCCTCTGGCCTCAAACTCACAATACTCCTTCCTCAGCCTCCCAAGTTGCAGAGATTCTAAGCATGCCCTCGGGAGTCCAGCCTCAATACAGTATTATTAACTACAGTCACCATGCTGTACACTAGCTCCCTAGAATGTGTGTGTGTGTGTGTGTGTGCAGGCTGGTCATGAAATCACAATCCTCTTGCTTCAGTCTCCTAAGTGCTAGGTTTATAGGTGTACAGGTTTTATGAATGAAAGTTTGGACCCCTTAACCAACATGTCCTTATTTCCACCACAACTTGAACATCTCCCCATTTCTATTACATCTATAGCCTGAGCAACCACCATTCCACTCTCTGTTTCTATGAGTTTGATTTTTTTTTTAGGCTCCACACATAAGTGGGAACATACAATATTTGTCTTTCTGAATCTGAAGGATACTACGTAACATGAAATAAGCCAGACACAGAAAGGTAGTATCATTCTTAATTAAAATAAAATAAAAATCCTTTCAAGTCTCTTATTCACATTTAGCTTATTTTCACCTACAATTACATTACCTTCTGGATTGGTGGAAGTTCTCCAACAAGGCTCAAAATTATATCCTGAATAAGTTCTTCAATATTAAAAAACCGAGAAAAAGGTAGCATTCTATAAGCCCATTCCACAGCACTGATACAATGCTCAACCATACAAGAATCAAATTCCACTTCGAAGTCCTAAATGAATTGAACAGATTTATTGCATTTTCAGGTTAGAGGGATAACCCAGAATGAGTTCAAAAGCAAATTTTGCTACAAATAGTAAAATCTACTAAGCAATAACTTCCCAAGAACTGTTTCTTCATTTCTTTTATTTTTATGCCAACAAATACCTTCTCTCCCTTCACATTTTCTCTTGCTTTCTGATACTGCCTACAACTGTAGGATAACTTATCACGGATATGCAGCATCCAGCACATAGCACAAAGTTCTCGGAAGCAACCTAAAGCAGGAACAAATATGAGTATGCATTAGAACAACACCTCTGCTCTTTTTTTTCCGGGATAAATGTCATTACTTAGATTATATAAGAAATACATGCTCATAATTTTAATGGTTTTAATTATATTCAATATTTCAGGCATAGCAGTTGCATGGAACACTGAAATCATATTTATAAAGTAACTTACTCTGTTTATCAGTTACTCACCTTGTAACTTCATAGGATATTATTATAAATTTTTTCAAAGCCACTATATATAGCTGTATATTGTATAATTCACTCAGAAAATCACTTTTTTTTTTTGTGGTGCTGGAAATTGAACCTAGGGCATTTTAGGCAAGTGCTCTACCACTGAGCTACAACCCCAGCCCTGAAAAACCACTTACTAGTAAGTATTTATGTTTAAATTTCTTAATAGGAAAAATATTTTCCCATATTAATATTTTATTGGAAACATATGGACTGGGGTGTGACTCAGTGGTAGGGTACATACCACAATACAAGTACACAAAGATTTATAAAATCATACCATGTATGCTGCTTTACAACTAGCCTTTTTAAAAAAACCTATAATATCCTGTATATTTTTTCATGGTGGTAATACAAACACATTGTTTTTATTGCCAATATAATATTTCATTGTATTAAGCATCATGATTTAACTATACACAATGCAAGGCTCACAACCCAGCTGGCAAGACAAGTCTCAACTGTTCTGCTAATCTTAATTTCCCTTATTATAACTGTGGCCAAGACATGCAATCCCAGAAACTAGGAAGTATAGCCAGGAGAATTCCAAGTTCAAGGCCTGGGCTACATACCAAGTGCCAAGCAAGCCTAAGCTACAAAATGAAAACAAAAACAAAAACTCAACATCAAAAATAACTGTGACCAATTAAGTAAGATCTATCTTCTTTATTGTGGTTTATACGGTCTTTTCCTGTAGAGGGAGAAAGGTAATTCCTTGAAATTTAACAGTTATTCATTTAAGCCCTGTTTTTTTGTGGTATTGGGGATTGAACTGAGGCCTTCATGCATGCTAGGCAGGCACTCCAACACTGAGCCATACTCCCAGCCCTATTTTTACCTTTTAAATTGACACAGGATCCTGCTAATTTATGCAGGCTTCCTCTGGCCTTGAACTGGCAATCTTCCTGCCTCAGCCTCCCTAGTAGCTGGGATCACAGGCATGTGTCTGTCATAGCACTTGGCTAAGCCTTTATTTTTTAAAAATGAGACATATTTACAGTGAACTGACTTTCATATTAGTGGTTACTATTTTCATTTTCTTTAGAAAGCCACTCAATATATTATAAAAATTACTATTACAAAGCCAGAAAGTATAGTTTGACATTATGGAAACTAAGCAGAAAACAAGTATCCTATATATGCCAAAAGGGGAGGGTGGTGGGCCAATGTTCCAGTGAGACTATGCCCTAACCCCACATAGCAGATTCCAATAGGCTCTACCAGAGTAGCATGGACTGATCTTTTGAGAAAGGCACCACCACTGATGTATGTGTTTGTTGTTTCTTAGGTATACTGGGATAGAACTTAGGCCAAGAATCAGTAAGAATACAGCAACATATTAACAGCTACTCATCTACAAGTATCCCTTATCTGTGCTTTTCAAACTGTGGATTACAATCTATTACAAACTACTAGCCCCTAAAATCTAATCAGTGGGTCTCAATCATTTCCAAAATAATGAATAGATGAATAATGAATAGATAGCAAGTGTGTCATACATGTTAAGAGCCAGGATAGCTCATTAAATTTTCTTTCCAGATTTATACAGGTGTGTGTATGTATTTTCTTGAAAAAATCTGCATCTTTTGTTAAGTCATGGTCATGAAATTTTGAATACCAAAAAGATGTGATCAACTGAAACCAGAATGGAAGGGATTCTACATGATAAATGATCTGGTTTTCTCCCTAAGTGAATGGCATGAAAAAAACAGGGAGAAGAAATCTTTTTTTCCATATTGAAGAGCTGAATCCAAAAGTGCACTGCCACTGAAATGCATTCCCAGATTTCCCTTGCTTTTTAACTTTGAGACAGGGTCTCGCTAATTGTGCAAGCTGTCTCTGGACTCACAGTTCTCCTGCTCAGTTTACTGAATGCTGGGATAACAGGCACGTACCACAGCCCCCAGTGGGAGGGGGCAACTTTTATATATTATAAAA
The DNA here is from genome assembly GCA_007922755.1 of Pedetes capensis. Lineage (NCBI taxonomy): Eukaryota > Metazoa > Chordata > Mammalia > Rodentia > Pedetidae > Pedetes > Pedetes capensis. Next base: position 20,922 of record VMDO01008305.1, on the reverse strand, counting down.
CTTACATATTAACCAAATGCAATGTGAGGACGATTGTTTGAATCTAGATTTGAAAAAACTAAAAAAAGAAAGACATACTTGAGATAAGCAAGTAAACTTAACCATAGAATACATAATATACAATATTAAGAATTACTCTTCTCAGGAATGATAATAAAATTGTGGTTTTAAAATTTTCCTTGTCTGTTAACTATATATACTGATGTGGGTGGAATCATGTAATATTTCAGGTTTGCTTCCAGATGGGTGATAGGTACTTGAGAGTTCATTATATTATCTTTATATTTGTTTACATTTTCTATAATGAAGGTTCAAAAAATTTTGAAAGCCACTGTTTTAGATAACAAACTAGGAAAGAAAGTTTTGTAATCTGGCCAAATCACTTCTCAACAATCAAAAGAGAAAATTAAACAAAAGAGTAATTGAATAATGATCCTCAGAGACAAAATGAAATTATTTAAATTACTTTTTGTTTTGTTTTGCTTTGTTTTTGAGATATGACTAGGTTGTCCAGTCTCAAATTTATAGGTTCAAGCAATCCTCCTGTCTTGGCCTCCCAAGTAGCTGGGTCTATGGATGTGTGTCACCATGGCTGGCTTCATGTACGATTTATAAACAAAAATCTTTTAACTAGGATTTGTGTGAATTTAACTCATTGCTTATAGAGCTAGATTTTTAAGGAATAAAATAGGATTGTGTATAAATTTCCAGGTGACTCTTGCCCAGCCCTTTGTCAGGGTGAATTAAAAGTCTATAAACTAAGCTTGTGACAGCTGAAAGAAGTAATCAAAAAGCATTTTGATGTCATTACAGTTTGAAAAGCAAGGATGTCTGTAATTTAACATTACTGCCAAAGGTGAATGAGTTAAAAAGGAACTTTGAGGTAGAGGCTGGATATATAACTCAGTGATAAGTGCTTGTCTAGCATTTGCAAGGCCCTTGGTATGACCCTAGGCACTGCAGTCCCCCCAGCATACCCACAAAAGATTTTAATCAAAGTCTAGAGGTAAGATAAATGCTTAATATAAATACAATGATAAGAATTAAGGGAAAAAGAGAAGAATGACATTCAAAGTTTTACAGATAGTAGACATAGATTCCCCCATGTGTCTGTCAGCTTGCTGTGTTGCGGTGGCTTGCGTGTTGCTGTGATACTGAAAGATATGCCACTGGTATTTCAGATACTATCAGGGGTACCCATGGTAGACAGGTTTCAGCTGAGCTTCCAGACTAAGATGAGGGAGAAAGACCTGGCAGCTACTCTCGAAACAATTAGCCATTGAAAACCCTATGAATAGCAGAGAAGCAATACCAGATATATTGCTGGAAAATGAAGAGCCCAGGCTGGAAGGCATTCAAGAAACAAATGGAGAAGTGCTGCCTCCTCAAAGTAGAATCCACCTTAATGATGGGAATGGAGCAAAGCCCCTGGGACCTCCCTTTGCTGATGTGGGCATGAGTCAAAATGAAAAGAAACAGTGACTACAACAATGGGCTCAAACATAAAAAAACTGTACATGGCACAGTGTTAGTGTTTTATTCTGTTGTACACAGGTGTCACTATGAGTTGGATTTGACTCTACAGCACCTAACAACAAAGACATAGATTATGAAGAGGAAATTAATTTATAAAAGATAACACAAAAGGAAACTAACTGAACAATATAATTAGTCACAATAAAGACATATTAATGGGATAGACATGGTGATACACATGTGTAATCCCAGTACTCAGGAGAATGGGGCAGAAGGATTGTGAATTCAAGGTCAGCCTGGGCTACACAGCAAATGCCAAGCCAGCCTGAGCCATACTATAAGACCCTGTATCAACAAAACAAAAACAAACAAAAAGGATTATTAACATAAAACCATCATTTTTTAACCCATCAAATTAATCTGAATGAATTATAAAATTTGGCATATTATTTCAAGATATATAAAATAGGCATATTCATTAACTCAGCAATTCCACTTCTCAGAAGCTAAAGAAATATTTCAAAATACAGAAATTAATATATCAGAAGGAACTTAAAAGCAAAACATTGGAAGTAAATTTTAATGTTTTCCAATAAAAAGCCATGAAAAGTAATAGATTTTTAAAAATTATAAAATGGAAAAATAATTAAGTGGCATATATTAAACTAGAAAACCAGGGAAAAAATTGGTAAATCAATACTGAAAGCTTCAAAACCTGTCCACTTAATGGTATTTGGCAGCATCTACTCATTGCAAGAGAATGACCACAAGAAAGGCACTGAGTGCTAAAATTCCAAACTTAATGAAACAATGTCATACATCAAAATTTTTTTTACCTAAAAAGTTTTTAAATTAATACCACACATAATGCATGTTATCTACATGGATGTTGAAATATAGTACTTATTTGTAAACACAAAGTAAAATATCATACTTTCCCAAATGAAATTTAAGCTTTCCCAAATCAGATTTTGAGATATATAATTATTCATATTTAGGCTAATTTTTTAGAAAATACTTCATTTTTACACACCTATTGCTCTAATGGAAGCCTCATCGAGCTTGTGGTCTCCAGCTGCTCCAGGTCTAAAGAATGCTACACCTCCTTTACAATAATTAAGTAAGGACTCAGGGAAAGGATTCAATGAAGGAAGGGACCCTTTCACTCGAATCTGAAAGTAAAGAATGATAGGATATGTTAACTATCAGTAGTATAAATAATTTTAACGGGAACTATAAAACAAGGGATTTCAGATAAAGCATACAGAACAGAAAACACAGAATTTCATCTGCTATATAAAGAAAACAGCCCTAAAGTCAGCTGCAATTTCAAAAAGTTAGCTCACGAATCTAATTTGAGGAACTCACTAGATTTTATCTTAAAAGAGAAAAAAGTTTCTCACTAAATCACTTGCACTCTCTTATCACTCAGTTTTGTCCACGTTTGTCCCTGGCTTTCCTGACAGTCATAAGAAAAAAAAATACAAAAAAATACACTTACATATGAATTTTTTAAAAAAACACCTTTAGTCAAGAATGGTGGTGCATGCTATAATTCCAGGACTCAGGAAGCTGAGGCAGGAGGACTGCAAGTTTGAGGGTAGCATCAGCTACATAGCAAGTTCCAGGCCAGCCTGAGCTACATAGTGAAATCGTATCTCAAAAAAAGAAAAACCAAAAAAACTAATTCATAAATGACAGATGTAGAGAGTCATCATTTGACAACCCATAAAAAAATAATGTCTTGGCTGGGTGTTGAGGCACACATCTGTGATCCCAGTGATTCAAGAGACTGAGGGAGAAGGATCATGAGTTTCTGGCCACAAGCAGCATGGGCAACTCCATGAGAACCTGTCTCAAAACAGAAATAAAGTGGGGGCTAGGGGTGCAGCTCAGTTGTAGAGTACTTGCCTAGCATGTGTAAGGCCCTGGGTTCAACTCTCACAAAAGAAAGAAAAGGAGAAAAAAAAAGAAAGAAAACAAAAGAGAGAAAGAACAAAGAAGGAAGGAGGAAAGAAAGACTCAAGGCAAAGGTTATTACATTAAATTTAAAAGAGAGAGAGAGAGAGAGAGAGAGAGAGAGAGAGAGAGAAGGTCTCTAAGCACAATGGTACACTCCTAAAATCCCAGTGACTCGAAGCAGTGGCAGAAAGGTTGCAAGTTCAAAGCCAGAGGCAGCCTGTGTGACTTAGAGGCCCTGTCTCAAAATAAAAAAAGTTAAAAGTGGGTTGCAAGTACAGCTCAGGGGTAGAATGTTTACAAAGTATGCGAGAGGCTCTAGTTTCAACCCCCAAGGACCTAAAAAAAATAAATAAATTATTTACATAAAGAAAAGTTCAAGAAGGCAGAAAGGGAGGACAAACTGAACTAAGAACAAGAGAAAAATAGACAATAAACAGCAAGATAGTAGATACAACCCCATCAAAAAAAAATGCTAAATTAGAAAAAAGTTGGTGGGTTGATGGGGAACGTGACAGAGATTGTGACATGACCCAAACACACTGATCAATGTCACCACCACTAAAAGTGAAATAAACACAGGTGCCACTTGATGTGATACAACAGGCAAGCACACAGCACTTATAAAGGGTTCATTTCTAAGAAAACCTGAGGCTGAGTATAACCAAATCTCTCTACCTTGATGAGTACAGATCAATTACCAGGAAATAAAAGGAAAGAAGGACAAGTTAAATGACAGCAAATGAAGAAATGATCAGACAAATCTAGAATATGCTACAGGTAAAATATAGCTAATCTAACAAATCAAGAATTAAAAATAAAGAGAGAGGCTGTTAGAGATAAAAGAAAAGAGAAGGAAGGATTAGCAGCAGCATTGTACTTTATCTTTCCCTCTACTGTTTACCTCTAGAAAAACATGATCCAATCAACCCCCCTTGTAAACTTGCTAAATACAGACTTCCTGTCAAATACATTAAAGGCATTTATTAACAGAATGGTACTAGGAGGTAGAGACAGCAAGGACATGGGGTCTCAGTCTTACAGCCTCAATGTAATTCAATGTACATTCAATGTAATTGAATTCTGCCAACAACCTCAATGAGCCTAGAAATGGACTTTCTCCTAAAGCAGCTAAAAGGGAATAAACAGCTCTGCCTACTCTGAATGGCCTCCTGAAACTCTAAGCCAGACTCAACTGAGCTAAACTGTGCCTAGACTTCTGATGCACAGTATTTGGGTAATAAGTAGGTGTTGCTTTAAGCCACTAAATTTGTGGAAACTTGTTAGGGTAAAAATGGAAACTGGATAGAGTGCAGGATCTTTATGTAAGTATCTTTTTTATTGTTGTTGTTGTTGTTGTTAGGTGCCGTCAAGTCGGTATCCGACTCATAGTGACCCTCATAGGGTTTTCAATGGCTGACTGTTTCGGGATTGCCTTGGGAGTGGATTGCCAGGCCCTTTTCCCATTTTTGCGGTGCTGGGAATTGAACTCGGGACCTCAGAGACTGCAGCGCAGTGCTCTACCAACTGAGCTAAATCCCAGCCCCATCCTTTTATTAGTAGTATTTAAATGTTAGTGGGATACAGAGTAATGTCAGTTGATATATCCATTATGCAACTATCAAGTCACTATTGCTTACACTTCCATCTCCTTAAACATATTACAGAACAAAATAAACAAAAAAGCCAAAAGAAAAAAAATAATTTTAATTGACATGTAATGATAGTCATATGCAGTCATGGGTCATACCTTGATTTCTTTTTTCATTTCTTCCTCCTCCTCCTTCTAATATTTTCATAGAGTTGCATCCTGCACATTGCATTTTTTTCTCTCCTTCTTTACACCTCTGTTGTTCCTCTGCCCCTTCTCCATTATCAGTTCCTTCCCACTAGTCCCCTCCCCCCTCATATTGGGTCCACTTGTATTTTCCATTCTTAGATGAATGTACACACACACACATTTTTTTTTTCCTTTGAGGTAGATATAGCTCCAGCATATGAACAAGAACACATGGTATTTCTAAATCCAGGTTATTTTGCTTAAAATGATACCCTCTAGTACTATCCATTTTGGTGGAAATGACATAATTTCATTCTTCTTTACTGCTGAATAATATTCCATTGTGCATATATATCACAATCTTAAAATCCAATCTTCTGTTGATGGACATCTGGATTGATTCCATACCCCTGCAATTATGAAGCATGCTGCATTAAATATGGAAATGTAGGTAACCCTGTGGTATGATAACTTATCTTCCTTTCGGTATATTCCCAGGAATGGTATAGCTGGATCATATAGTAATTCTATTTTTAGTTTTTGAAGGTACCTGCATATTGATTTCCAAAGTGGCTGAACTAATTTACAGTCCCACTAGCAGTGTAAAAGGGTTCTTTTTACACCCCATCATTGCCAGCATTTGTTATTTGTTTTGTTAATCTTAGTCATTCTTACTGGAGTGAGACAGAATCTCTGATTTGCATTTCCTTAATTGCCAGGGATACGGAACATTTTTTCATGTGTTTATTGGTCATTTGTATTAATTCTTTTGAGAACTGTTCAGTTCTACTGCCCACTTATTTACTGGATTGTTTGTTACTTTGGTGTTTAACTTAAGTTCTTTGTATATTTTAGAAATTAATCCTCTGTCAGATGTGTAGGATGCAAAGATTTTCTCCCATTCATTGGGCTCTTCCTTTACGAATTGTTTCCTTTGCTGTACAACTTTTTAGTTTTATGTAATTCCATTTGTTGATTCTTGGCACAGTTTCCTGGACAAATGGAGTCTTTTTACGGAAGTACTTGCCTATGCCTATGTGTTGGAGTGTGCACCCTATCTTTTCTTCTACTAGTTGTAAGGTTTCTGGTTTTATGTTGAGGTCTCTGATCCATTTTGGGCTGATTCTCATGCAGATTAAGAGGTATGGGTCTACTTTCATTCTTTTACATATAGATATCCAATGTTCCTAGGGCTATTTGTTGAAAAGGCTATCTTTTCTCTAAGGTATGACTTTGGCCCCTTTGTCAAAGATCAGATGGCTGTACTTGTGTGGGTGTATATCTGGGCCTTCTATTCTCTTCCACTGATCTTCATGCCTATTTTTGTGCCAGTACCAAGCTGTTCTTGTCACTATGACCCTGTGGTATAGTTTGAAGTCAGGTATTGTGATGCTTCTTGCACTGTTTTTATTGGGTAGGGTTGTTTTGGCTATTATGTGGTCATTTGTGCTTCCATATGAGTTTTAGGATTGTTTGTTCTTTCTTTCTTTCTTTCTTTTTTTTTTTTTTTTGTGTGCAGTACTAGGGGCTAAACACAGGGCCTTGTGCTTGTAGGCTTTGCAGGTGTGGTAACACTGAGCTACACCCTCAGCCCATTTTTTTACCTTTTGAGACAGAGTCTCTCTAAATTATGCAGACTGCCTCTGGTCTCAAACTTGCGATCCTCTTGCCTCTGCCTCCTGAGTCACTGGGATTACAGATGCAGGCAGGACTGTTTTTTCTATTTCTGTGAAATATATCATTGTAATTTTGATAAGGATTGCATTGAATCTGTAGATTGCTATTGGTATTATAGCCATTTTCACAATATTAATTATCCTGATCCATGAGCAAGGGAGGTCCTTCCATCTTTGGGTATATTCTATGATTTCTTTCTTTAGTGTTTTGAAGTTTTCATAGTAGAGGTCTTTAGGGTCTTTGATTGGAATGATTACTAAATAATTTTTTGTGAATGAGATTGCTGTTTTCATTTCTTTCTCGGATTGTTAGCTATTGATGTAAAGGAAGGCTGCTGATTTTGAGTGTTAATTTTGTGTCCTGCTAATTTGCTGAAGGAGCTATAGGCTCTAAGAGTTTTCTAGTGGAATTTTTAGAGTTCTTCAGGTATCTGGAAATGGATAAGTTGCCCTATTCTTTCCCTATTCATATTCCTTCTATTGTTTTCTCTTGCCTGATTGCTCTGGCTAGGACTTCAATCACAATATTGAATAACAGATGAGACTGTGGACAGCCTTTTAGTTTCAATCTATTTCATTCCTTGTAGATGTAATGAGTCTCTTGAATCCTATTTATCAGAGGTTTTTGTTTTTTAATTCAGTTGGCCAATCAGTGTCTTTTAAACAATGGGTCAAGACTATTTACATTTATGGTAATTATTGAGAGGAGTTTGGTATTTTGCATGGCTTTGTTGGTTGTTGCACTACTGGGTTTTGATGTTGTTGTTTTTTCATTTTATCCCCTTTCCATGCTGGGGCTCTGCTCATTTAATAGGTTAGATATTCTTGCTTCTTATTTAGATAATTTTGTTCCTACATTCCTCTCATGTATTTTATTCGTCCCTGTGGTGTCACATTTGAGTTTGTCTTTTTTCTACTATATGCAGTATTTAAGTATCTTCTGCAATGCTGGCGTGGAGGTCAAGAATTGCTTAAACTTGTATATATCATGGAAAGTCTTAATCTCTCCATGTATTTTAAAGGACAATGTTGCTGGGTATATTATTCTTGAATGGCAATTACTTGTTTAAAGACTTGAAAAGTGTCTGTCCATGCTTTCCTTGACTTTAGGGTTGATGTTGAGAAGTCAGCTGTTATTCTGATGAATTTGCCTTTGTGAGTTGTTTTTCTCTTGCAGCCTTTAAAACTGTCTATCTTTGTGGGTTTAGCATTCCAATTATAATGTGACATGAAGAGGATCTGTTCTGAGTACTACTTGGAGTTCTGGATACCTCTGTGGTTTGGGTGTCTATTTCTTCCCTTAGGTTTTGGAAGTTTTCAGTTATTATTTCATTGACTAGATTTTCTATGTTGCTAGTTTTAGCTTCAGCTCCTTCATATACCCCCTGTATTTGTAGGTAATTTTTTTTGAAGACTCTTGAAAATAATGGTCATATTGTTTCATCTTTTTGTCCTTCTTGGTTTCTGAATAAGTAAGCTCTTCAACTTTTTCTTCTCTGATATTTTGTTTTCTGCTTTATCCAATCTGGATATATTAGATTCCACTGTCATTTTTATTTGTTCGACTATGTTTTTTAGTTCCAGGATTTGTTTGGTTCTTTTTCAGGATCTCTATTTCTTTGCTGAATTTTTCCTCTAAGTTAGATACTTTTTTGTCCAGGGTTACAACTGCATTCATCTGTTTGGTTGGGCTATCTTTGAGATCTTTTAACATACTTATAAGTAGCCTTCTAAATTCTTTTCCTGGCATTTCTAGCATTTGGGTGCTTTTAATTTCATTTATTGAAGGATCATGGTCATCAGGGGTATCTTCTTGCTTTTTCATATTTTGTATGGTTTTGGGTTGAGTTTTGGGCATTCCTTAGTCTAGTTATTACAGCCTTATATACTTCAGATTATCCTTGGCTTAATGCCTTCTTTTGAGATCTTAGTCCTCAATATCACTCAGCATATAGAAAATATTCTGCTGCTAAAGTAATAGCTTTGTCTAATCTCACCTTTATAATTATGATTACTCTTGTTTGAGGCCAGGGATCATCAAGAAGATACCTGTGGGAAGGAGTTGCTAGGGATAGTGACGAACAGGTTTTAGGGATACTTAGTATAGGTATCGATGGCAGAAAGATAATGGTCTGATAGACAGGTGAGTGGGGAGTAGGGACAAGAACAGGATTAGATAGGAATAAGGAAAAAGAGCAAATGGGAGAGAGTGTTAGAGTACAAGTGAGAAAAGAGTTGGCAAAATTATAAATTTATCTGTTTTTAATATGTAATATGCATACACACACATACATATACAATTATACAAACATTTAAAGAGGTACAGCAAATACAATGACAGAAGATGTCCTTTTTTGGTTTCGATGAATAAATTTGGGAAGCAGTTAGTCACTATTAATTACTATTGACTGGGGCAAACTGGAAAGAATAATGGTTAAAAATTGTGACTAGTGAGAAGGACAGAGAAAAGTATCAAAGTTTAAAGAAGTATTAAGAAGAGACGTGATGAAGAGGAAAGCAGAAAAGAGAACAAAAAACCAAAGCAGCATAGTCACAAGATAGTAACAACCTAGAAATCACAAACAGAAACATAAAAACATACAAAAGAGAAAAAAAAGAAAGAAAGAGAAACCACTCCAAAAACAGATCAACCAGCACTGATTAGTCCAGTCTAGGTGTCAGTCATTCATTTCCTTGTGAGGCTTGCCTGCCCTCTGGATGTTGCCAATCAGGAGGCACAGTCCTCGCTCCCCGCCAGAGCTCCAGATCAGTTCTCAGAGTGTGTGTGTGCACTCCAAATCCCTCAACAGCATGTGGGATGATCCTGCTCCAGGTCCACTGTCCCACAAATTGCCACAATCCTCTGTCTGCTGAGTCACCAGGACCCCAAGAGCTGCACCCCCAGAAGCCACTCTATCAGGTCCTGCCTGCCACCTAACTGTGTACCTAGTTATTTCTCCCTGGTGTGATTACAGTCTAGCTGGTTAAGTCTATGTTGTCTGCCACAGTAATCTGAGCCCACGTTGTGGGCAGGCAACCTGGATAGATTGTGCTTCTGGGGGGCTGGGGTACTTGGCTGTGACCCATTCCTTCAGGTGGGTTAGGAGCCCACCCAAATGTTTATCTGTTCATTTGAAGATTAGTCTGGCTTCAGGGTGATCCTGGACTCTTCACCACCACTAAGCCTCTCCATCCCTGGGATCCATTCCTCCCCAGGGTCTCTCTGCCCTGTACAGACACAGTAAATTCTCCAGGCTTGCTCACTCCAGGCCCACTGCACAGCGCCAGAGCCAAGGGCAGGCCACCTGGAAATTTTGTTGCTGGAGCAAGCCCAGTAGCAACCAACTCCTCCAAGCAGAAAGCAGTTCACCTCAATATTTGTTTATTTAATTGGGCATTAGTGTGGCTCACAGATGCATCCAGTGACCACAGCAACTTAAGCATTCAAGGCTGTTTCCAGGGAGTGTGAGTAAAAGACTGAGTCCCTTTGTTTCTCAGACTGCACATGTGCATGCCTGTTCCCCCCTGGCACTGTAGTAGTACGTTCCTAAAGCCCCTGTTCTGTGGTTAGTTTTTGTTTGTCATCAGTCTGCTCTGCAGTGCAGGGGGCTTTTAACTACCTGCTAGGTTGTCAATTTTCTTTTCCCATTGGGGCATTGGGCAACCAGTTTCAGATGGCATTCTTGCTATGTCTTCCTGCGTTGGTTTTTCTTCTTTGTATCTGCAAATGAGACTCTCTATTCAACTCACGTCAATTTTTTTTTTTTTTTGGTGGTACTAGGGGTTGAACCCAGGGCCTCACGCTTGCATTCTCTGCAAGTGCTGGACCACTGAGCTGCACCCCCAGCCCTTTTTTTTTTTACTTTCTTTGAGACAGGGTCTCACTAAGTTACACAGACTGCCTCTGGTCTCGAACTTGCAATCCTCCTGCCTCTGCCTCCCAAGCCGCTGGGATTAGTCAACTTTTTTCTTGTATTTCTCTTTTCCTTTTTGCTAATTCTCTCTGTGCAGTACAAAGTCTATATATTTCTATTTTAGTTTTCCTGTTTTACCAGGTCTTTTGGAGAAAGTTATCAATCTACCATCTTGACCCATCCTCCCAGTATCAGTTCTCATTGAGATAAAATTCAAATACTATAAAATTCACTTTTTAAAAGATAATTGTTTTTAGTATATTCAAGGTTAAGCAACCATTAGCACTAATTCTGGAACATTTTCATCACCCCACAAAGATAACCATTAGCAGCCACTTCTCATTTTCCCCTCTCCAGTCCCTGACTATGACTAATCTACTTTCTGTCTCCACTGTGATGATAAGATATAGAATGAATATAGTTGTGGGTTTGTTTTGTATTGTTTTGTTTTTTGAGACGGTTTCCCACTATGTAGTCCAGGTTGGTCTAAAGTTGCTATGCAGCCTGGACTGGCCTCAAACTTGAGATCCTCCTGTCTTGGCTTCCCAAGTGCTGGGATTATAAGCATGAGCCACCACACCTGATAGAATGACAAGTTTTAGTTTATATTTTCATGGGAGCTAAATGTAGATTTTATAAACTTTTTTTCTCTCTCTCTAAAAAAAGGCTTATCTTGAGTTAGGTATGGTGGTACCTGTGATCCAGCATTTAGGAGGAAGAGGCAGGAGGATCATGAGCTTAAGAGGCCAGCCTAGGCTATGTAACTAGACCCCATCTTAAGGGAAAAAAAGGCTTATTTTCAAAAATACCTGCTATAAAAGGAAATACCACTGGATAAGGAGACAAGTCCAATGTCCCACCCGGTTGGAAAGCAGGTAAGAATGAAGTTACAGCTCAGTTCAGCAGAAAACAGGATAAAGGGAGACAACAGCCCGAGAATCAAACTAAACTGCACAACTCAGAAGATAGCAAGAGGGACCACTAACTAGTGGAGACTCTTAACAGGAAATAGCCAAGACTCACTCTAACTTTCCATGATTTGAATCCACTGAAGCAGCCACAGAACAGAGATAATACCTCAGGGAAAAGTGAGAGAAAGTTTTGAACTAAGTTTAAATCTTCCATGATTGTTGGGGAGTTAGGGGTAGTAAATGTAATTCCTATGAGTTACCTCACTAAATGGCACTTTCTATTGCCAGGAAGGATGGGACTAATCTGGAGACTCAGTTCACAGTCCTTATCTCTCAGCAGAAAGAATCTACTCTGTAAAAGTTGTTTATTGTAAATAAACCTGAAATTTATGGATTCATAGGGGAGGACTCCTTAGAAAAATGCTTTTATAGAATAATTATTAGCATATTTCAGTTGTTTAACACAGCAAATGAATGACTAAGACATTTCCTTACCTTCTGCATGACTCTTCTTGCCCATCTCAGCTGCAAGATGTACCACTGTGCTACAGGAAAAGAACACCGAGCAGCCCGGAAAAGCAAGAGAACACGCTGAAGGATTCCAGATACCTTCTGGCGATTATTTTTTTCAGCTTTTAAAAGAAGATCATCACCATGTTCCTAAGGATAACAGAACAATCATCTACTAATCAAACTATTATTATTTGCATTTTACAGATGAGTAAACTTAAACAGCAGTTTGGTATGCTATCTAAGATCATACAATTAGTAAACAGTCACACTGGGAAACTAGATGTTTGTCTTCAGATCCTGCATTTTTAACATGATAATTATTATCAGATTGATAATTTTAAAAATTGGACAAAATTAACTTTAAATTAATTAAAATAATAATGCAATGAGCTTACTTCACTAAGAATAGCTGGCTGGGGACAATATAATGGAGGAGCTGGAAGATACAAGCCATCAGGCACCAAGCCCCACAGCCTCTTACTGAAGTCCTTGGCAGAATCCATCAGAACCTGAAGGGTCCCTGAAAGAATATCTGCTTCAGCCATGACTGATGCTTTCAGCACTTCTTGCACTGACACAAACAGAAGATTAGCATCTTCTTCTTCAATGGGATCTATCAAACAAAAAATGGGGTGAAACTACACACATTGTGGTAGCACATGCCTAATCCCAGCATTCAGGAAGCTGAGGCAGGAGGATGGCATGGTCAAGCCCATCCTGAACTACATAGTGAGACCCTGCCTCAAAACAAACAAACAAAACAAACAAACAAAACAAAAATGTGGCAAAATAGTTAAAATTTATGTTAAATTTATCCTATTTTGTAAGATAAAATTATAAATCTGAAAAAGTAGAATGTCAAGAATGATCACATTGGTAAACATGTAAAACATCTAAGTTTAAAGACAAAAGTTTATAAACTATCTTTTTACTCATAATATATGGTAGTGCACACCTATAATCCCAGTGCTCAAGAGGATGAGGCATGAGGATCACAAGTGTAAGACTAGCCTATGCAACATAGCAAGACCCTGTCTCAAAAACAAAACAAGCAAAACAAAACAAAGCAAAATAAAAGCAAACCAATAATAATAATAATAATGATGATGAAAATAAACATATAGAAAATCAAAAATTATTCATAGTATGTTTTGAACTGGCATCAGTTTTAGATGCTCCCATGATTAAATACAAATATAATCTTTATACTTTTGATAAGCTTATTTCAAATGGTAATACATTTCTAAATATTTTTTAAGCTTTTATAATACCTAAATCTGATATACACGTCAGATTTAATGTAAGTAACACACCTGTAAACTGTTTATTTTTTGAACCCATTTCATTTTTTCCTGCCAAAGAGGCTGGCTGGCCTAAAAAACATTCCAATTTTTCCTGAAAAATCTGTGCTGGAGTCATACTTAATGGTAGAGTCAAACCCTTTTTCTTGGACCTGAAATGATATCAAATTAAAGGAAATAAATTCAAATTTTGAAAAAAGGAAATATTTCATACATCAAGAAATAAAGATGAAAATTTAAGTAATAACAGAGTTTACTTATTTGTTGTTGTTGTTGTTGTTAGGTGCTGTCGAGTCAGTATCCGACTCATAGCGACCCTCTGTACAACAGGGGAAACACTATTATCAGTGCTTCTCTGCTGTTCATAGGGTTTTCAATGGCAGATTGATTTTTGGGAGAGGGTTGCCAGGTCCTTCTCCCAAGCCTACAGTTTCTGGTGTTCCCAGGCGGTCTGCCATCCAGGTACTAACCAGGCCCAACCCTGCTTAGCTTCCGAGATCTGATGGGATCGGATGCCACAGGGCTATAGCTGCAGGCTGCTATATTTACCTGACATATAAAATGGAAACATTGTGTTAAGCCCCTCCAGGATTATGATCCTACTAAATTTTCCCATTCTTATTTCCCTGCTGTCTTTACATATGTACTCAATCTAAACTGAATCAAAACTTGTTTTTGCCAAATGCCTTTGCTTAGTATGTTCTCTCAATAGCTACTCAATTCGTCAAGATTATATCAACTTTTCAATGCCTATCTCAAGTGACAGCTAGTACATAAAAAATATCCTGCCTTTCTTCTACTTGATATTATTCTTCCCATTGTACTACTGGCACTTTTCTTGCTCATGTAAATTATAATACTGTTTTGTCCTATTTTCTCTACTCACGTAAAAGTGTCTTAAGAAACTTATATAACTAAAATACCTGACAGAGACCTTTCCACAGAGCAGTTAATAAATGTATGCTGGATTATTAATTGGGAAATACATAACAGACAAAGCAATGCCATAAAATTCAGAGAAGTTAAAACTCAAATCCTCTCCAGGTGTAGTGGTGCACATCTTTAATCCCAGCACCCAGGAGGCTGTGGCAGGAGGACTTTTGTGCGTTCAAAGGCAGCCTGGCTACACAGCAAGATCTTATCTCAAAAAACAAAACAAACAAAATGAAAAAAACAAACAAACCTCAAATTCTATTTAGGATAAATTCTCACATTAACTATTTGCCCTTTGAAGGCATTAGTAACACATAAATGTGCTAAATAAATGTTTCTACACAAATAAGCAAGCCACTGAGCCACAATTAAGCATAGTAAGCACTGTGTTAAACAGTATGTGGCTATTGAAGTTTGATTAAGGTTAGATTGAAAATTCAACTCCTTGGTCTCACTATCCACATTTCAAATGCTCAGTAGTTGCCTGTGGCTAGTGAAAACAAGCTTGTGGTTTATTCTTATTAAATAAAATTCTACTGGACAATACTGAATTAAGAATTCCTTATATGTAAATACCAATAATTTGTATTATAACTTAATCTTGCCTAAAAATACATACCTTACATAATTGCTATCATATTTACAGAACAGTTGAAAGGCCACACCAATTGAAACAGATGTCTTCCAGTCTCCAAGTTTATATGCCAACCACACAGCCTCTGGAAATAGGCCACTAATAAATAATAATTCAAGGGCATATTCAACTGTCCACACATTCGAGAGATTCTGATCTCTAACAGCACTGGCCACTTTACAGTGTTGCAGAGGAATAAGTCGAAGAGACTGCTCTGTGAGTAAATTAAAGATGGATATTATAATTACATATATGTCTCCTTACATGGTATATTTATCTCTTTAATTAGTACTTTCTTCATAAAACCACAATAAAGATACATACGAAATGGGCTAAAATAATACTAAATACAGCTAGAGCAGTGTTTTTTTGTACTGAAAAATGTGCCTCATTAGTAGGTCATCAAATGCTAGCTTTCTTAACAAAACAGAGAAGAAACAGAAACAGAATGAGTGCATTACACAAAATGAAGGTAAATATTATTTAATGAGATATTTGTGATAGATACTATGCATATACATATATACATTAATATGTACAAAGTCACAATGTACAATTTATTACTGTGAGATGCTCAGAAATACATGCCTATCTTTCAGTCTAGATTATGAAATTCGGATGGAAGAGACTGCATTTTAACTTACGTTGCATTACCCATAGTGTCATGCAATAAAAAAACAATTTCAGGGACTATTCAAATATATAAGGTATTCAATATATTGTTATTGTTGTTGTTAGGTGCCATTGAGTCGTTATCCGACTCACAGCGACCCTCTGTACAACACTATTGTCAACACTATTGTCAGTGCTTCTCTGCTGTGCATAGGGTTTTCAATGGCAGATTGATTGTTGGGAGGGGGTTGCCAGGTCCTTCTCCCAAGCCTACAGCTTCTGGTGTTCCCAGGAGGTCTCCCATCCAGGTACTAACCAGGTCTGACCTTGCTTAGCTTTCGAGATCTGACGGGATCAGATGCCACAGGGCTACAGCTGCAGGCATCCAATATATTAGTATTTATTAAAAAGCAGAAGGCTGAATATGTGGCTGAATAGTACAGCACTTGCCTAGCATGTATGAGGTCCTAGGTTCAATCCCCAGTACTGCAAGAAATATGAAGGAAAAAGTTTTATCCAGGAGCAGTGGCTACACAGAAGACTGAGACAGGAGTCCTTTGGCCCAGAAGTTGAAGAAGACTAGCCCTAAGTAACATGGAAAGACCCCAACTCAAAAAAGTGTGATTTTTATTAATCCCTCACTAAATGACAAAATACCAGTCTGCCTAGGATTTAAAACAAGGGAATAATATTCTTTCTTCTAGTAATATCTTTCCTTAATTAAAGTAACTTGATGAAGCAAATTGAACTCTTGCAGAAATGCTATTAAAAAATACATGTTGAACTGGGCACAGTGGCACATGCCTGTAATCTCAGTGACACGGGAGGCTGAGGCAGGAAGACCAAGAATTACATATAGAGACCATCTCAACCCCTGCCACATAAAAAATACATATTGATAGAATAATCACATTATGTCAAAACAAGTGGTCAATGGCATACATGGGTTCCTGTCCCTTGAAATGATTAGTTTCTTACATGATCTATACAAACTATGACTACAAAAAGCACTAACATTGTAGCTTTTTGACAAACACATCTGGATAAAAGCAAAAGAATTTCCAATCATTGGGATGTCTAATTTGGAATAGGCTAAAGCTCTAAGAGATTCAATAAATTTGTTCTATTTTTAAATTCCATATAAATAAGGCACTATACTAGTAAAATAACTTGAATAATTTAATATTATGAAATTTTTATTACTTTCTCACAGTAAAAAGGTTTGCTACTTTTTAAAACACCATATCAGAGCTGGGTATGGTAGCACACACGTATATTCCCAGCTACTGGAGAGGCTGAAGGAGGATAGCAAGGTCAAGGCCTGCCTGGGCAACTGATCAAGACCTCCTCTCAAAATAAAAATTTAAAAAGGGCTGGGGATATAACTCAGTGAGTGGTAGAGTGCATGACTAGCAAGCAAGAATCACTAGGTTCAATCCCTAGCCAAAAAACAAAAGAAAAAAAAAATCATTACATAAGCTACCCAAGTTCCCTGTACCTTCTGCCATTAGTTTTGACTAGAAAATTTAACATGAAATGTATTTTAAGATAACACTGCTGATTTTTTCATTTTCAATATACTGAGAAAATAGAGGAATTAAAGCATTGATTAAAAATTTCAGATACTTAAAATTTCCCTCCCTCCCTCCTGTCCTTCCTCCCCTGTGATACTGGGAAGCTAAATCCAGGGACATGTGCATACTTTGCAAGTGCTCTGCCACTGAGCTCTACCCGCAGCCTCACTTTTTTTTTTTATCGTGAGACAAGGTCGCACTAAATTACACAGACTGCTTCTGGCCTTGAACCTGTGATCCTCCTGCCTCCACCTCCCAAGTCGCTGAGTTTATAAGCATGTGACACAGTGTCCAGCCAGATACTTAAAATTTCAATAATCACAATCTCAATTATAGTAAGAAAGAGGGCAAAAACCTTCCTAGCTGCACCTCTCATTGGGAAGACTATTACATGGGAAATAAAAAGGAGTGCCTCTGTGCTTTTATCACTGTTTATGACTATGTCCAGAAATAGTTTAATAATTCTATTACCTTTGTTCCTACAGCGTGATAAAGACCGGGTTTCCTTAGGTACATAAAGATAGGGATCATAAGCAAACAGCGTAGTGTTGCCCCAGGGCTTTTGCACAGGTTCAGGTTAGAGTACTCTATTCTCTATTCTTTCTCATGTCCAAGGCTCTCTCTTTCTTATTACTAAGAGTTTGGCTTAAATTTCACCTCCTCTGGTCTGAACTCAAGTCTTTGTTGTTGTTGTTGCTGTTGCTGCATCATAGGAATTGAAACCAGGGCTTCTCACATGCTCCTCTGACACTCTACCACTGAGCTCTACCACCAGCCCCTAAATTTCCAACCTGAATTAATCACATTACATTATTCTATTTTAATTCTCTGCATAACAGTTATCACTATTTGATAAAACATGAATTTTATTCATTTATTTTTCTGTCTCAAACTATTATATGTGCACTCCATAAAAAGAGCATGTATTTTACCTATTTTGTTTAGGGCAATTAGAACAAATCTGTTTAACATACACAAAGAAAAAAAACCTACAAAACTAAAAATGTTTTCTTATGTTAATTTCATGTGGTACAAGCTAATATACAGTCATGCACTGCAGAATGACTTTTTGGTCAACAATAGACCACATGTATGATGGTGGCCCCATAAGATTACTATATTGCCTCGGGAGGCGGAGGCAGGAGGATTGTAAGTTCAAGACCAGAGGCAGTCTGCGTAACTTAGTGAGACCCTATCTCAAAAAGTGAAAAAAAAATGGGCTGAGGGTGCAGCTCAGTGGTCCAGCATTTGCAGAGCATGCAAGCCCGAGGCCCTGGGTTCAACCCCCAGTACCAGAAAAAAAAAGAAAAAAAAAAGATTACTATATTGTCTAGAGCTATTTGGGCCACCTTAGTTTGTGTAAATACATTCTGGTATTCACTCAACAATGAAATCACCTAACATATTTCACAGAATGGATCTCTGTATTAAATGACACGTGACTATATTTACAGCACCCAGAACACTGCCTGGCGCAAGGAAGCCACTTAATAAAAAATAGTAAACAAATATCACATGATCTCATTTATATGTGGAATCTAACAAAACTGAATGCACAGCAGTAGAGAGAAGAATTATGGCTACCTGAGGCTGGGGGCAGTTGGAAGTGAAGAAATAAGGAGTTACTGATCAATGGATACAAAGTATCAGATAAGTGAGAAGAACAAGTTTTGAGATTTATTATCCTGCAGTCACTACTGTTAATAATAATGTACTTATATTTCAAAATAACCAAAAGGGTAAATTTCAAATGTTTCACCATAGAAAATGATAGGTAAGTAAGGTGATGGACATTAGTTAGCTTGATTTAATTATGTCATGCTATCTACATATATGAAAACACCAGAATGTACCCCATAAATGTATACGATGACTTTTCAATCAAAAATATTAATGAAAGTTTTAAAAATAAGTAAAATGATTATAGAAATTCATATACACATATCTTTCCACAAGGGCAATGCAGTTATCTACCATGGAGATTATATTTTGACCCTATTAATGAAATGATTAAATAGAAAAAAGTATATGGTTCAAATAAAATTAAAGTCTAAATTAGCAGGTTCTAAATTTGTTAAGGGCTGGAATTTAGCTCAGTTGGTAGAGCACTGCTCTGCAGTCTCTGAGATCCTGGGTTAGATTCTCAGCACCGCAAAAATGGGAGAAGGACATGGCAATCCACTCCCAAGGCAATCCCGAAATAATCAGCCATTGAATATCCTATGAGGGTTGCTATGAGCCAGACACGACGGCACCTAACAGCAACAACAAATTTGTTAAATTTCCACATTTTAAATGAAGGTGGTAACTTTCATTTTAAAATGGGAACTTTATAAACATCAACTTGCCTGAATCTTGTGGAAGAAAAATATACTCAGTAAAAACAAATCTAAGCAAGTGCCTTTCTCATATTCCATTTGTTCAAATATAGTCCCTGAGCATCTCCTATAGGTCAGGCACTATGCTGAAACAGTGTAATTTCCACAGAATAACAATCTCTGTAAATGGTTTTAATATTATATGTAAAAACCAAGGTAGAAAATTGTTTACCATATTACCTGCATTAATATGAAGTGGAGGAAGAATATTCACACTGTGAGGTGGCAAAATGCAAAGCTGCTGATTGGTGAAATAGGCGGCCATGAAACGAGCCATGCACTGAACAACTCTTACTGCTGCCTCAGGATGAACATTTTCATTCTTTGCAAATTCACAATGAGATTTCTCAGGATCTAAGGAATACAGCAAATGACCAAAGGAGACTCTGACCAAGCTATCAAAAAATAGTAATACCTAAGTTCATTACACAAGAAGAAAATTATGATTAAAATTCTTTTTCTGAAAGATGCATCCATGGCCTATAGAAGAAAAGATATAATAGGTATCTGTACTTTTGAAAGACAATAAGAACAAAAATAATTACTTTGTAATTATAAGCACATATGTACACTTGGGGACTATTCACAACTTTAATAGTTTTATCTTTAAAATGGAGGAATCTCTCCAAAATAATCTAGCTACACTGTACCTGGAAAAGCTTAGCATTCATTATTTATTTTCCCTCCTCCTGCCCCCCTCCCTTTTATTTTTTGGAAGAGGGACAAGGCTTACTACTAAAAAGCACCAACATAGGGATTCTTAGCGCTATTATCTACACCATCAGATCTGAGAATTATATGCTCAATAGTGTAAGATTCCTTGGGGAGATAGCAGCAAAATGATGTGTAGGGTAGAACAGAAGGTAGGTGGTAGACGAAAAGTATATCAAAATTTCTGAGGTTGGGATTGGTGTGTAGCTCAGTGGTAGAGGAAGGCCCTGGACTCAGTTGACAGCACCACAAAAAAGGGTAGGGGGAGTTCTAAATATGGCACAATGACATTAATAATGGCATTCTTATATGACAAAAATTAAATCCTAACTACACACAATGATTTAACTACGTAGGCATAAAGAAAAGAGTTAACATAATAGGCCTGACTGCTTGAAATGACTGCTTATAAAGCTAGTCCTTATGCGGGGCACAGTAGCATATGCCTGTAATCCCAGCGACTTGGGAGGCAGAGGCAGGAGGATCACAAGTTCGCAACCAGAGGCAGTCTGCATAACTTAGTGAGACCCTGTCTCAAAAAGTAAAAAAT